>JADRCC010160080.1:0-14711 GCA_019843855.1 Hylomyscus alleni | reverse complement strand
AAAAAAAAATCACAGAAGCTGGGATTCAGACTTTTGAGGGAGAGTTAATATGTGGCTCAGTAAAAGTGGCCTGGAAGTGTGGAAAGAACTTACCATCTGGAATACACACAATTTATGATATGAAGGAGAAGTCCAGAGGGGCTCAATAGGCATTTAGAAGGACATATCTTTCCTCTGAGCCCTAATTTCCAGTCTCCAAAGCCCATGCTACCAGCAGAGTAACCATAAAATAAGATATGAAATTTCTAGAGTCTTGGTCCCAGAATCACTGGATAGATTGCAGATATTGGGCTCAGAGCTGAAAGACAAGCTTAGAAGTTGGCATATTATGTCTTGGAGGATTTTGCTTTGTTTGGTTTGGTTTGGTTTTGTAATCTTGATCAGTTTCCATAAGTCTTTGTATAAGTGTTTAATGCTAAAACTGTGTACAGTTTGTGTGTACTTAAATATGAGAAAAGTATTTCCTTGCTTTTGATAATAAACAGCAATTCAATATTTACAAAAATCTCGGGTTATAGTTGTCTTTAAATTCCAAATTCATTAGCTATTTTTCCACAATCACTAGGAATTTAGTGTCACAGAGGAGAGGTTGAATGCTACATTGTTATGACTGTGTTTAGGTAATCTGTTTATCTCCAGAATAATTATATTTTTACTAATATATGCTGCCACAGGCCTCTCTGCATTGTGTTGTATGAAATCCAGGAACTCTTTCAAATGTATTACAATCTGTGACTTGGGGGTTTGTTTTCAATAGACATGGAGTTAACCAGTCTTGGCCTTCTAGTCATTCATCCGTATTTTCTTTTTATTTGATGGCAATAAGAACCATTCAAATATACACACTCTCTACTCTTTATTCAGCATACTGCAGCACCACTTCTGCAAGATATCCCTTAAGGCATTCTTAGTTTCTTTTTTATTAATTAATTAATTAATTAATTACTTTATGTTTTTATTTTATGTCCTGATCACAGCTTCCCCCCCTTCTCTTCCTAGTCCCTCCTTCTCCCCTCCCCTCTCTCTATTCTGCTCTTTTCTTCAGAGAAGAGGAGGCCTCCCATTGATATCAACCTAACTTGGCATATCAAGTTGCCACAGGACAAGGCACATCTTCTCCTATTGTGTCTAGATCAGGCAGAACAGTTAGGGAAAAAAGATCCAAAGGCAGACAACAAAGTCAGATTCAACCCCTGCTCCTGCCATTAGGGGACCCACATGAAGTCCAAGACACAAATCTGTTACATATGTGTAGAGAGCCTAGGTCCATCCCATGCATGTTCTCTGGTTGTGGTTCAATTTCTGTGAGCCCCTATCGGTCCATGTTAGTTGGTTTTCTTGTGATGTCCTTGATCTTTCTGGCTCTTTCAATCCTTCCTCTTCCACCAGATTCCCCAAGTTCTCTAATATTTGGTTGTGGGTCTCTGCATCTATTTCCATCAGTTGATGGTGAAGCCTCTGAGGAGACAATTTTGCTTGTTGACTCTCTACAATTATGACAGAATATCATTAACAGTGTCAGGAGTGGGCTCTTTCTCATGGCATGGATTTCAAGTTGGGCCAGTACTGGCTACTCATTCCTTTGATTTCTGCTCCTTCTTAATCACTGCACATCTTATAGGCGGGAAAATTGTGAGCCAAAGATTTTATAGCAAGATTGGTGTCCCTATGCCTCCATTTGGAGGTCTTGTCTTGTTACAGGAGACAGCCATGTCACAGCATCTTTATTTGTAATACCAGAAACTAGAAACACCATAGATGTCCCTCAACAGATGAATGAATAAAAAAAAAAATATGGTACATTTGCACAAAGGAATACTGCTCAGCTATTGAAAATAAGGACATTATGAAACTTGCAGGGTGGAGCTAGAAAATATCATTAGCTAGGAAACCCAGACCCAAAAAGACACAAATGGTATGTACTCACTTAGAATTGCATATTCGGCATAAAGTACAGGATAACCAGGCTATAATCCACAGACCTAAGGAAGCTAAGTAACAAGGAGGGGACAAGAAGAACACATGAATCTCATTCAGAAGACTAAATAAGTAATCACCGGAGGTGAATGGAGGGAGAGAAACATGTAGGGGAGGGGAGGGGGAGTGGGCCAGGAGGGATAAAGTGTAGGGAAGACTGAGGGCCAGAACTAAGAGAAAGAACTGAAATCCATGAAAGGGAGATGAATCCTTGGAATGAGCCAGAAAACTAAGACAATGGAAAGTCAAAGGAATCTCTGGGGGAATTCCTAGCTAAGTCTCCAAGGAACCGGGATGTGGAACCTGAAGTGGCCACTTCCTGTCACAATTGTTAAGCTCACAACATTCTTCCTATTGTTTCTTCCATTTTTCCTCTCATCCTGTTCCTTTGATATGCTATCTGCTTCGTATTTTCCTTCTAAATGTCAACCCTTTCCAGAAACATCACAGCTCCATGTAATTTATTGCAAAGCCAACTATGTTTTATTTCACTATATTCACTAGAATATTCACTATATAATTTCAGAAGTATTTTATGCATTTAAACATCCTACAGATGTTATTTTCATTATCTCTTGCCTCAGTTTGTGGCTCTGGTATTTTTCTAAGATAGATGCAAAAAAATGGCCTATTATCATATAATTCAATATTTCCACTCACGAGTATATGGATTGTTTGTATAACAAATATCATTTTAGCTACAACTCTAGTACAAATGTGTGTTCAGCTTCTAATCCAATTCTCAGTTTCCCCAAATTCTCAAATCATTCAAGTCTAAGGTGAAAGGCTGGAGTGTCTGTGCCTCCTGTTCCCTTCCATCACCAGTACAGTATGGCATGAAATCACATAATGTCCGCCCTGCTCCCCTATCTCTGTCATTTATGAATTCTTTTCCACCTTTATGTGTTTCCTTTTGGGGTTTATTCCTATTTATTGCAGTGGACTCGAGGTATTTAATGAATCTCCTGCCAACCGTAAGTACACACTTTTGAGTGGTGACCAATTCTTGCTTCGGGGGTAAGCGGAAAGCTTTCCCGGCTATCCAGTTGAACCTGAGTGAAAATGTATTTTCTATTAGTAAGACAAAGTTCCAGCATAAGAGGAAGGCAAAGGAATCCACAGCCTATCGGTTTAATAGTTCGTATGAATTCAATTTCACCTGTGCTCGATCTCATATTCTCTAGAAATCAAAGCGTGAGAGGAGACTTTAGCGCTTCATGAACTCATGATATTAACAATAAGGTAGAACAAAGGTGAGGTGAGGAATCACATTAAGGAATACAAAGTGATCTGTTACCATGTCAACCACTGTTTCACTACCATGATCCCTCTGAAGAAGTCTCAGCCAGCATCAAGCCCAAGAGCTTTCTCAGAACAGACCTGGGAACCATCCTTGGAACTGAAGAAGGTAAGACTTGCTTCTTTTCAAGCCGGTACTGTCTCCCAATTCCCTATGAATTAGGTCTACTGAAAAGGAAGTTAAGACTATCATGTGACTGGGCTGTACCAGGTGACTTCAACTGATCAAAGTGTACACTTTATTTGGTTTCAGGTGGCAAGAGAAACTGAGTCTGAGAATAGTACTGCTCATCCTGACTGCCTAGAATTAGACAGGAGGAAAGTTTTGGCAGTCTTATATAACCAACAACTCCTTGGCTGTTCCTGATGAAATCAGTGATCCAGGAAGAAGAAAAGCTGAGGCAATCAGAGATAATTAATACATACTATATAATGTAAGGTACCTTATAACTGATTATGAACTATTGCTGATGCTTGTGTTGATGTATACCAGTTAGGTTCATTATTACTTCTCAAGTTTCTTAGTATTTTGGGGCAATGTATTTGCTATAGTTAAATAGCACGGTTTATTCTTCAAATAAAAGATTGGGGGGGGGGAGAGATTATAGTGGATACTGATAGAGACTACTCATCACTCTGAGAGTAACTTTGAAATTTTTATGAATACTTTAGAAAAAAATGTAAGGTTTTACTCTTCAGCTGCTTTAACATGTAGCTAATAATTATCAGTATGTCAATTTGTAAAATTATTCTAGCTGGTTTATTCTTAATGAGAGATGAACTCTAATTTAGTAGTTGACATTGTTTAATTCCTTTTCAAATTAAAAAGCATTCATTCTCTGCTGGAATGCCGAGCATTTGACATGTCACAATTTCTGTTTACATTTTCTTTGGAAGGAGTTGGCTGATTTTGATGAAATAAAGAAAGCTAATAAGAGGTATCAAGATAAAGTATCAAATTGTTTTATGTGGCTAGGGAGATGGCTCAGTAGGAAAAGAGCTTGTCACGCAAGCCCAAGAACCTAAATTCTACAGGTTTCCACAACGCAGATAGACTTGGCACAGTGATACATATTTCTAATCCCATTGCTCCTATAGTAAGATGGGAGGCAGATCAGGACAGTCCATGAGCACTTGCAAGCCACATAATATAGCATTTGTGGTGGCCAATCACAGACATAAAGAGAAAGGGGGGACAAGTAAAGGGAGAAATTGTCTCAAAACAAATTAGAAGGTGAGACTATTTGAAGTTGCCTGGAGAGGTGGAGGAACAGATAAAGGTACTTGCTGTGACAATGCAAGACTTCAGTTTGATCCAAGGACCCATATGAGAACTTACTACTGCATGTTATCATTTTTATTTCACATAAACACCATGGAATATGTGGGAGGGCATGCACACACACACCATACATACCAAGGTAATAAGTAAATACAAACTTAAAAGTAAGTACCAGTTTTTCACATTAAAATGTAACCTTTGATCGTGTGAATTATAATTTGTAATCCACATATTTGATAAACTAAAATATGATCTTATTGAAATGTTTTAATAGGTAACAATAATAAATCCCTTCCATTTTGAGGAATATTGGTCTGGAAAAGCAAAGACATGATCTCTTTTGACCAATACTATATATATCACCTTGTACAACCTAGGTCGTTTTACTAATACAGTAAGCACAGGAAATATGCTTCCGTAATAGTTTATTAGTACTCAGAAAGTAAATTTTACAAACCAAAGTACACTCCAGGTACCCATTTGTAATCCTTTGAATCATGTGCTTATGAGGAAATTGCAAGTTTCTTTGTTCAACATTGAAGAGGGAGCCATAACTTGGATACTCAGTTCAAAATACTCAGTTCAAACTGGTTTTTGGTTTTGTTATCTAAAGTAGCTACCCCTGGTTTAATGATCATCAAATAAATACTATATGCATTCCAAATTCCTGCATAATTTGCATACAGAAAAGCATTTTATGTGCCAAAAGTGTTTACACTTAAGCAATAAAATCCGTACCTCAGCAAAGTTCTGTTATGCAGAGCACAGGATACATCCAGAGGCTATTCTGTGTGTTGCTTCTCAGAATCTGACTGTACAATGTGACCTTTAGTGAAGGCTGGCATTATGTACAGATATTTTGATATCTCAATTGTACGGAAACACTCTTTAATCATTTGAAAGCAGTGACCTGTCTCAAGTCCTATATGTATAAAACACAAGTTGAATCTTTCAAATCATCGGAGAAGAGACAGTGGAAGAAGGGGCATTACCTAGCATTATACTAGCTTCACTGAACAACAGTGTCAGAGAGGAGCTATAAGGGACCTTGTGCTATAATGAAGACTTTTAATAAAGAAGATAAAAATAATGAATAACTTCATTTCTTAAATTTAGATTTCTCCTTTAAAATGTGCTTTCAGCTGAACTCTATTCCACACACCTGAATAATCGTAAATTTCTTCATTTGGCCCTATCTGCCTTCCAGCATCGGCTTTTAGAAAATCTACCAGGACAACTCACATGAAAAATGTATACTCCTACAAAGAAACTTATTTTTTTTAACCAAATGACTTGTTTCACTTGTTAGAAAAGAGAAACTAACAGGGTTTTCCTTTTTTTTTCTTTTTTAATATTTCTGGTAGCAGGAAGAGTTTTTCAGTTACTCGACAGCTACACCTTATCTTGCTGCAATTCTCTCAGGCAATGCAAACACGTTTTGTGTCCTTTCACAGTGCAATTCACTTGGAGACAAAGGCAAGAAGAATTTGTTTCACTTGAGCTACTCCCTTTTAACATATGCTTTCCAGCTGACTAAAGTTATCTTTTAAATTGTAACAGTCAAAAGGGCACTGGCCATAACCATGAAAGTTGCAGGGTTTTTTTTTTTTTAATTTTATTTTTAGTCTTTTAGTGTTTAATAAATCGACAGGAATTTTTGTGTAATTTGTTCATTAATGTAGTATTTGCAGCTTACTCTGTACATTCATAGTCCTACAATTATCTACAAATTAACTGTATTAAAAGATACCTGATTTTACAATATCATGTTCCAAACTACCTCTTATGAAATATGACCACTGGAGAGAAAAGAACTCTTATGTTGCTATTCTAAATAAGAATATCTCATTGGCCTTGCTGTTAAAAGAACAATAGAAGACTAATTAGCTCAGCTATGTATTAGTCCCAGTGAGGGAACCCTAAAGCCCACAGTAATTTTGACACAGATGTATGCCACTTGATACCTTTATTATATGCTAATGATATTTGACCAGGAACCATAATAAAAACTTTTTGAAAAAATCAATTAGAACATTTTACTTTTATGAAAAATGCATGCTTTATGTTCACTCTAAATCTTCCTCTTTTTTTGCTAATCTAATTATGCCCTGTGTGTCTCTATTTTATGCATCTATCAGACATACTTGATATCTTTAAGTGACCATTTGTGATGTATAAAAGGATGTAGAAATAGAGATGGTCAGTTAACAAAAAAATATGGTTTTGCTTAGTTTTTAAAGGTATATCATATTTTTCCCATCTTGAAAAGAATTTCATCAAGGATACACATGCATTGAGTGCATTAAAGAAGGATGGTTTTGTTGTTCGGTGGTGGTGGTGGTGATAGCATGGAGATGGTGGTAATGGCATTGGTGATAATGGTGATGGCATTGGTGATAATGGTGATGGCATTGGTGATGGTAGTGATGGCATTGTTGGTGGTAGTGATGGCATTGCTGGTGGTGGCGATGGCATTGGTGATGGTGGTGATGGTATGGTGATGATGGTGATGGCATTGGTGGTGGTGGTAGTGGTGTTGCTGGTGCTAGTATTTAGTTTTGACCCAGGTAAGAAATACAGGATAAAGCTTTAGAGTTATAGAGTAGGTATCTGGATCCATATTTGTTGTGATTAATCAACAGCTTTCTCTGATTGTTTCCCACTTTTGTTTATCTTGCTAATTAAATATTCTTTTTTGGTCAGAGTCTATCTGTCAGTCAGTGAATATTTTATATTGCATTGAGCACCCAGCTTTTGTAACATTTATAGAATGTCTTCATTCTTGGAGAAAGGAAGAAAGATGACAAGTTCTCAGTTGTGAGGAACTAACTACATAGCAGATATTGTTTCCAGAAACTTTCCCCATGTGCCTTGTACAACTATATATGAAGCAAAAATTATGTATGGCTAATGGAAAATGACGACTGGTTACAGAGAAGCATAATCTTCAATCCCAGCTTTATCTTGAAAGTACCTAAGCAGTTTCATAAAATACCATTGCCTGATTTCAACACTGAGCAATTCTCTTATAATTGTTTTAGGATACGGCCTGGGCACTAGGATGTTTAAAGTCTCTCTGTGTAACCCTGATTCTGAGCTAATATGAGAATCTCTGTTCTACACGATGGCCTCATGGTACCTTCAACGAAGGAAGGAAATGTCAGAGCAACTGGCTCACAATTCAAGCTTATGATAATACAGAGGATAAATTAAAGCCAATTTTATGTGATACCCACACTCCTTCCAGTCCTGCCTGACACACTGCGATGCAATCAGATGCAGAGACATATCCTGAAATGGTTTCCTTTGTTCTTGTTTTTATTAGTTAATACAACAGATTATTAAATCAGTAACAATACACTATAAAGTTAAGAAGCATGTGGATGGAGATCTACTTATTCTAACACAGTCTATATCATCTATTTTCTGGAGTATCATCATCTCAGAAAATATAGACACGAGAGCTGGGAAGATGACTCAGCCAGTAAAGGACCTGCTATGGAAGTGAAAATTCCCAAGTTGCTATCGCTCTCCCCCATCATGTGCCTGCAATCCCAGCGATGGAGAGGTGGACACAAGGAGATCATTGATCTTGGCAGTCCAGCCATAATTTCTGGATAATCTCCCTCCTTTAATAAGAGCCCTTGTTTCAAAAAATAATGGGGATACCTTTCAAGGAACTAAACCCATGCTTTTTCTCTGTCCTATACAGGAACATGTATACACACACACACGCACACACACACACACGCACACACACACACACACACACACACACACACACACACACACACGAATCAATGTAGTTAAGAAAGAGGTGCCAACCTGTTCATATGTTTGCCTACTACTTATTGTTGACTTGAGCATTCTACCAGCTTTACTTTTTTTTTATTAGATACTTTCTTTATTTACATTTCAAATGATATTCCCTTTCCCAGTTTCGCCTTCCGGGGGGTGGGGGAAACCTGTTCCTTCTCCCCTCCCCCTGTTCACCAACCTACCCTCTCCTGCTTCCTGGCCCTGGCATTTCCCTACACTAGGGCATAGAACCCTCAGAGGACCAAAGGCCTGTCTGGAGAATATCATCCTGAGTGAGGTAACCCAATCACAAAAGAGCACACATGGTATGCACTCACTGATAAGTGGATATTAGCCCAGAAGGTCAGAATACCCAAAATATAATCCATAAACCACAAGAAACTCAACAAGAAGGAAGATTGAAGTGTGGATACTTCAATCCTTCTTAAACAAAATACCCATGGAAGGAGTTGCAGAGACAAACTATGGAGCAGAGACTGAAGGAAGAACAATCCAGAGACTGCTCCACCTCCCATATTCAACCATCAAATCCAGACACTACTGTGGATGCCAGCAAGTGCTGGCTGACAGGAGCCTGATATAGCTGTTTCCTGAGAGGCTCTGATAGTGCCTGACTAACACAGAAGTGGAGGCTCACAGCCATCCATTAGACTGAGCACAGGGTCCCCAATGAAGGAGCTAGAGAAAGGACCCAAGGAGCTGAAGGGTTTGCAGCCCCTTAGGACGAACTAGTACCCTCAGAGCTCCCAGGGACTAAACCACCAACCAAAGAGTACACATGTTGAGAGAGAGAATGATATAAAGTGTGCAAAAAATGATGAAGGAGAGAAGGAGAATTGAAACATTGTTTAATCTAGATCATACCATTTATTGATTTGTGAAAATGAAATTTTTTGTACATAATTGTTTTGTTGTCTGCAGATGGGAGAGAATTCTTGTTTGGCAGTGTCGCTATAAGAATTAGACACTGTACTAGTGGAGTGGATTCTAAAATACAGCCACCATAATAACAATTATTCCTAAAAATAAAAATGATCTTCAGTGCATCTCCAAAAGCATGCAATGAAAACCCCATCTTAGGAGCAATGCGTGGACAGCATCTGCTCCTCCATTTTATAATGAACCTTATTTATGAACTCTGAGACTTCCCACTAGGAGGGAAGTGGTGGGCGAAATGGAGATTGCCGCTTTGGCAGCAAATACACTCAAAAAACATTGCCTCAGCCAGAAGTACTTCCCGAAAAAGGAGAGAAAGCTAAAGCTAACAAGATTCCTTTCCTTTTCTCTTTCTTTCTTTCTTTTTTTTTAAATCTATTTTAACCTAATTTTTAAAATACTTATATTTCACAGTAGGATTGCTTCAGTTTCAACAGCTCTTTGTATGCAACTGCCAGACAGGTTAAGAGTTTAGAGCACAGTTATTATGACATGATTTTTTTGACAAGGGCAATCAGCTATTGTTAGTGAATGAAAATGGAAACGATTGGATTGGTCAAATAAAAGCACTTTAGGCTGGGAATGCAATTGAGAAAAGGCAACAGTCAAAACACTGCCAAGGTGATTCATGATGCTGGAATGTCATCTGGATTGGGGAAGAAGAAATCTTAGAGTGGTGTCATGGTTTACAACTCAACTTCAATTTTAGATTCTGATAATCTACAAGTTAATGGAACATCTATAAATGTGGTCACACTAGTGATGGTGAAACGTTTATCAATTAGAACAGGAAATATAGGAAAATCCAAATGAAGGTCCTATTTCAAATTCTTTCTTGTCAAAGGGAAATAACATTTACATATATTGTCATGCAATAGGTTTTATTTTTAATGCTTTATGTTTGATACTTTGGGGCTTTTTGTTTGTGTGTGTGTGTGTGTGTGTGTGTGTCACACTTGCTATGAAAGCAAGTGTGACATACATGATTGATTTCTTTGGAGATATGGAAAAATATAACAGTATATAATGTAACCACAACATTTAAAGAAGCCAGAAAGTCCATCAACTAATAGTTCTATTCCAAGAATAGGTAGTTTGTCAAGAAAAGTTTATAGAAGAGGTTACCTAAAGGATCTATGATAAGAGGAGAACACATGGAGGGGCACAGTAGAAGCCAACACTACTGTGTTAGAATTCTATCATGTTAGAATTACTATTAAGTTGCTTATGACTTTGTAAACATTAGATCCCAAGATCAAAAGAGCTTCATCTAACTGGTTTGTAGCAAGCTGCTCTAAAAGACCAGTCATTCATTTACTCATCTGTCAAGTGTATATTAAATGCTTTGTAAACAACAAACCCATGACTGTACAACAAGGGAACCAAGTAGGTGTTTTTAAAAAGATATATTATACATAGATCATGGCTTAGAACTATAATGACAGTCAATTTCCTTTGTGCCCCTGTTTCTCAATACTTGGTCCTTCTTTCCACAAAATATGGAAATAGTTGCAAATAGACTCTAATGAATGAAGGATCATATTTCTCAGGAGCTCAGAGTATTGGGATGTAGAAAAGTTTCAGATTAGCATGTTGGAAGTAAATGCTTTGTCTTGAGAACAATATGCCCTCTTTGTGCATAGGAGAAGAGAAAGCCATACCTGCTACAAACAGGTAGATTCAAAACAAAACAGTTCAAAAATGACCAGTACAGATGCTGCTTGTAACTCCAACCAAGACCCTTGGGAGCTGAGGTAAGAAGGCACAGCTCCAGGAGTCAGGCAAGTGGCCAAAACAGACTCATTTGTTGCAGGAGCTGGACCAACATTTATAACCCCCTCGTAGCATCTCATTGGCTCTCAAGTAGCCAGATGTGGTGCTGTCTCTTTCTCGTTGGCTTGCTCTCTAACCTGATCCAGAGTCAGTGGTCCCTAGCCATGCCAGCAGATTCCAGTTTGGCTCAGGAAGGAAGTATCATCTGTGCATGTGCCAGGACTGCAACTGGGCTTGTTCATGGTTGTGTCACATTTCATCTGGAACAGTAAGAATTTAAATGCTTTTTCGAATAGCATGTACTCATTGCCCCTGAGCTGAAACACGGATCTTCTTACTTCCTGTATAAATATGAAAATTGGAGCTTATTATTATATCTTTTTTAATGCCTAGTCATCTTATTTATTTACTTACTTATTTATCTTATATGAGTACCCTGCATCTGTCTACAGACACATCAGAATAGGGAATTGGACACCATTGCAGATGGTTGTGAGTCATGCAGTTGCTGGGAATTGAGCTCAGGACCTCTGGAAGAGCAGTCAATGATCTTAATCACTGAGCCATCTCTCTCTAGCCCTTATTATTATATCTTGACAAGGTTTTGGTGAGTTTTAAAGACAAACATGAGTTTACTAAGAATAAAATAAAGAGAATTTTTGGATAGATATTCTACATCGGGATCAATAGCTTTGAGGATTACAGCCTAGGATAGCGGCTAAGAGAGGGAGGAAGTAGAGGGTGGTGAGGATAGAAGTGTCAGTAACAGTCTACTATTCTAGATTCTGAGTCATGTGCTTCTACAGCACAGTCATGGGATGAAACTGGTTTGTTTTCTTAATAAGGAACAAGAAATCCTAATGACTAAAGCTCAAGTTGAAATAGTCTGCTTGGCATGCTGAAAATTTTTCAAAGAATTCAAAGAATGTTTCAAAGTTTGAAGTTCAGGCTATAAAGCACGTATGAAAGTGGGAGCTGAAAGAACAACTTCCATCCTAATGTGCTTTTTAAACTGAGGGACTCATCTTTGTTGACAAAGCTCCACAATGTCCTCCTGGAATAGGCGATTTAGAGTGACATGGTAGAAGAATGTGAATGGACTAGCATTCAAACGTTCTACCAGTTAAATTTTTTCCTAAGAAATGGGGAAATAACACAGCAAAGCCCGTGGTTTTGCAAGTTGAACAGGCTGTGTTCTGTACAAACAGCCAAGCCACAGAGCATACAGAGGAAGCTCAAGTCACTGTTCAACCATGCTCTTCCCATTCTGACACAAAGTTATAGACAATCAGACCCAATACCTGCTTCTTATTTGTTTAAAGGCACATCTGGCACAAAGCAAATTCTTGAGTGCCAGGCAGTGGTAGAATACACCTTTAATCCCAGCACTTGGGAGATAGGCAGGTGGATTTCTGAGTTCTAGGCCAGCCTGGTCTACAGAGTGAGTTCCAGGGCAGCCAGGGCTACACAGAGAAAGCCTGTCTCGAAAGGGGGAACAAAATACCCATGCAAGGAGTTGCAGAGACTAACTATGGAGTAGAGACTGAAGGAAGGGCACTTCAGCCTGATATAGCTGTCTCCTGAGAGGCTCTGACAGTACCTGACTAATACAGAAGTAGAGGCTCACAGCCATCTATTGAAGTGAGTACAAGATCCCCAATGAAGAAGTTAGAGAAAGAACTAATGGAGTTGAAGGGTTTGCAGCCTCTTGGGATGAACAACAATATGGACTGACCAATGCCCTCAGAACTCCCAGGGACTCAACCACCAACCAAGGACTATACATGGTAGGACTGATTGTGCTGGCAGCATGTGTATAGTAGAGGATTGCAAAGTCAGTCATCAATGGGAGGAGAGGCCCTTGGCCCTGTGAAGGTTCTGTGCCCCAATGTAGGGGAATGACAGGGCCGATAAGTGGGAGAGAGTGGGGTGGCAGACATGGGGAGGGGGGAGGTAACAAGGGTTTGTTCTAGTTGTTTTTATTTGTTCATTAAAAAAACAAAACAAACAAAAACAAACCAACAAACAAAATGCAAATCCTTGAGCAAATTTCAACAATCTGTACTGTAATTTACTGTGGAAATATTTAGTTGTTCTAGCCCAAACTTTCATTAAAATAGTTACATCAATTATAGATTTTTGTCACCCAGGCTTCACCATGCAGTTCTGTTAGTTGCAACATTGTAGAAATAAACCAGTGTGATTCATTAGATTCTACCCAAGGTGAGAAAAGCTTGATTCTGCTACCGAGATATATCACAATCTAGCCCATCAGAAGATATAAAAGGTAAGTCATAAGACAGTGGATGAAGGAATGGAGGAGAAGCTCAATGGCATGGCACTTGCTTAGAACAGGGAGAGCCCTGTATTTAATGTTCAGTAATATAGAAAGAAAGGCAGTGAAGAACACAGAGAGAGACGGAAAGAAGAGAAAGGAAGAGGTACAGGAGTTGGGAGAGAAGACAAGGTCACAGGAGGGAGTGGCAGGGAAGAGACTGAAGAGGGAAGGAAGGGAGGAAGGAAAAGATGGGAGAAGGTGGGAGAGAAAAGAGATGGGGGCAGAGAGGGACTGTGAGAAATGAAGTTCGAAGTCTTACCTAAGATTGTTTCCTCTGACAGTGGAGATGGACAGAAATTTAAGAGGAGAAAACACCAAGCAGTACACACAGTAGGGAGTGAGGGGGGTCAGTGAAAGGCTGTAGCTCTAGAGGCTTTGAAGGAGACTAGAGACATTTCAGGTAGAATGAACAAACTCAATCAACAGTGTTCCGGAAAGATCTGAAGGAGATCTTGGAGACCTCATGCCATCCAGGCCTACCTGTTCCAGCTACTTTAATTGGGGTAGCTTCCTCATACAATCAACTGAGGAGGAGCCCAGTGACAAGGCTGGCCACAGTAAAAGGCTTCTCAACATGGATAATTAAAAATCAAGCATGTAACTAATTCAAGGTGTTTCTGGCATACCTCACTCACATTGCACTGTCGCCTTGATTCTGATGCACAGCACATGAACTTCCCACTGGGTGTGCTACTACACATGCAACAACAATAAAACACCCCAGCTCAGATTCCTGACCAATATCATACATTGCTGTATTTGTGTTCTATGTTCTAAGTTTCCTGTTTTTATAGAAACATAATATATACATATAAATAATTATAAAAATCATGAATTTGGAAGGGAATGGGAGTACATGGGGGAATTGAAGGAAGGAGGAAAAGGTGTAAAAAATGATATAAAAAAGTACTAGTGTATGAATTTCAAAACAATCCAACTTAATTAAAGAAAATTAATGCATAAATTGCTTAAGATAAGGGGATAAGTAGCTACATTAGGAATTGCAGACCTCTAATATATGTTATTTTTCTCTCTAGAAACAGAGGTAGTTGAACAGCATAATTCAAGAAGCACCTTTTTAATGAATTTTGAAAAGAATTATTGCCAAGTTTTGGAGGTTTCTTTCTTTTGTTTTGTTTTTTGTTTTTTGTTTTTCAAGACAGGATTTCTCTGTATAGCCCTGGCTGTCCTGGATCTCACTCTGTAGACCAGGCTGGCCTCAAACTCAGAAATCCGCCTGCCTCTGCCTCCCAAGTGCTGGGATTAAAGGCGTGCGCCACCACCGCC
>JADRCC010160079.1:0-10131 GCA_019843855.1 Hylomyscus alleni | reverse complement strand
CCCCCTCTCTCTCACATGCGCATGCGCGCGCGCGCGCGCGCGCGCGCGCACACACACACACACACACACACACACACACACACACACACACACACACAGCTCCACTTACCTGAGCTCACACCACACCCTGTTCTTTCCACCCTGCTGGGTATAGAGTAAAGAAAGGAGGCTCCTAGTGATCTCTGTACACCAGCAAATGTAGGCAGAGGGAAGCCTACCTTTCACAGATCGCTGACATGAGCTTCCAGGGGAAGTGGCTACTGGCTAACCTCCTTGGAAGTTGTGGGAATGGTGTCAGAGATGGAGACACTCTGTCCTATATGCCAGGATAGGAGATATGGGGGCTTCCCAAGGGATTGTGGATTAGAGAGTGGATGGACATGACCAAGGCTGACCTGTGAACACTGAAAAAGGATACAAAGCATATCCCTCTCTGACCCTGGTATGCAGCCCTACTCTCCCTGTGGCACTAGTAAGGCACTGTAGGGTGCCATAGGCTTGAGAATGAGTCATAGTAAAGTCATCCCTCTGTCCTCTTTGTGCTGAAAGATATTCGCTGAAGCCAGAGCCTCAGCATGGGGAACCTGGAAGGGGCTTTGGTGCCCACCCAATTCTGGACACAGAATTGGCCCAGTAAGCCAGAGGTGAGTCCCTATGAATCCTCAACAACTTAGTCTAAAGCTCACCTCTGCTTTGTTGGCCCACTCCCACACGCTTTGGGTCAGTCCTGGCCTAGGGATAGGATGAGGGTGTGAAATGGGGGTTTCCCACAGCCCACTATAGCACCTTCTTAGGATTTATCGAACCTGGACTGTGTCCATGTTCTGATGCTACCAAGCTGAGCCCCTGTCTTTGTGTTTGCTGTGTTGCGTTTTGTTTTACAATTACAGTGCTGTGGGTTAAACACAGAACCTTGCTCCTATTGGCTGATCACTCAACCACTGAACTATATCCCCAGCCCTTTCTTCATTTTTCATTTTGAGACAGGATTTTGATAAATTGTCAAGGCTGGCTTTGAACTTGGGATCCTCCTACCTCAGCCTCCCAAACAGCCATGATTAAAAGTTTGTACCACTAGTCACCTTTGTATCCTCAACCTTCAATACAAAATCTAGAGGAGCATGTGGGTAGTACTTACCTAAAGAGACAGTCCTGCCTCGCACCTGCCAGCACCAGCTACCGATGCTCCACGGGTGTCAGCTACAGAAATGATTACATGTTAGCAAACAGATTGCTGGCTCATTCTAGCAAGCTGTGAGGATCCACATCCTGTTGACTAGCTTAGTCTCTACAAAGTCAGGCTGTCATGCCCTAGAGATGAGGTGGCAAAGAGAAGGCAGTCTTCCACTATGGCCTCAGCCACCTTGTGAGGAAACAACGTTTGCCCAGTACAACTGAAAATTCTCCTAAGCTGACATCCTGATGCAAGAGATGATACAAGGTCTTCAACCCTTGAGGCACCACTTGCCCCAGGATACAAATGAGGCCCAGAGAGATGCTTTGAAAATCTACAATGCCTCACACCTCTGAGGTTTTCTCTGTGGCCACACTGACTCAGAAAGGTTGCCATGTCCCCGAATACCCCAAACTGTGGGTCCTGGCTCCTGAGATGACAAGAAACCAAAGCCACTGTCACTGATGTCCAAGAAATGCTATTAATAAAAGTGCCCCTCACATATCATGTAGAGAGCTGCAATTTCCATCTGAAGGCTGCTAGTTGAATCGCTGTTTCCTAGAAACAATTTAATATCCATGTACTTCAAAGGGTTCTGACTAGCTGCTCCTGCTGTCAAAACACACACACACACACACACATACGCATATATACATGTGTGTATGTGTGTATACATGCTTATACACACACATTTTCCATGGAATCCAACTATCTGAGCATAGGCCTAGCAACAGCAAGACAGATCCTCATGAACTGTGCACACTTGACATTTTTATCTCCAAATTCAGCAGAGGCATACCAGAAAAAACCACCAAGAGTCAACTCTTCAGAAGTCATGTTCTCCAATTCATCAGCTTGTTCTTTCTCCCTATGGAGATTGGGTCCTGCCTGTGGGGCTGGACACTAGACCCTGGCTCCTAAACAGTATAGTCAACCAACTTGGCATGTAGCATGTCCACTAGGGCTTTAGAGGAAACTCACAGGTTGTAAAAGACACAAAGTCTTTGGCTATGGCAGGCCTATAACACAGAGAATGGCTGGCCTGCACTGCTCTGAAAAACAGGGACACAGAGGCTCCATGCAGGGTTGACAAGACAGCCCAGTGGGTAAAGAGTTTGTCTGGGAAGCCTGGAGACCTGAGCACGGTCCTCCAAATCCACATAGAGGTAGAAGGAAAGGACCAACTCCACCAAGTTGTCTTTTGACCTCCACATACGACCACACACACTAATAATACATTTTTTAAAAGATACATTTATACTTATAAAATAAACAACAGCAGCAGCAACAACCAGAAACCCATTCAGAACCCGTGGGATCCATTGGAACCAAATACAGCATTCAGAGCTGTACGCATGCTGACCGCACTTGGATGGAGTGAGTGTTCCAAAATCTATGCAATCTCAATAGTCAAACCCAAGTCATGTTTTGATGCAACATGAAGAGAAAAGCTTGTCTGCACAACACCGGGGAGCCCTTGGAGATCAGAAAGACTGCCCTGAGCTCACTCTGTCTGGGCTACTCATCTGACTGCTTATCTTGAGCCCTCCTAACAGTTTGCAGGAGAGGCTTTCGTTATGAAAATTCTCAGTCTTCCAAAGTGAAAGGAAGCAGAAACTAGATTCTTTTAAGTCTGCACCCGGCTCAAAGCCTGCTTGGCCCTGATCCATCCATAGGACACAAGCAAGAGCCAGTGGCACTGAACTTGAATTCCTGAGTTGGCAAGATGAAGAGTAACTTAAATGATTAAAAGGAGAAAAAAGGGAAGAAAGGAAGGGAAAGAGGGAGGAAGGGTAGGCAGAAGGGGAGTGACAGAAGAAGAGAGGGAAGGAGGGACAGAGGGAGAGGGGGGGGATGGAGGGTGGAAGGGAAGGAGAGAAGGAGGGAGGGAGGAAAGATCAAAGAAAAAGAGGGAAGGAAAAAGATAAAAAAAAGGAAAAGAGAGTTGTCCACAGTCTAGCTGACTTTCTGACACATAGTAGGTCTTTAATAAGACTTTTTTTTTTACATGAAATAGATCAAATCAATAGATGTGACCAAGGTTAATCTCAACCCACTGTAAAGTTCCTTTCGCTAGAGTGCAGACTGCAGACTCATAGATGAGCTGGTATTATTCCATGAGAGCAAGTAATTGCTGATGGTAGGCTGGCAGGTGATGGAGGAATGTCAGGAGCCAAAGCTGCCAGCTTTGGGTTCCGAAGCAGCTGTGTCCTTAATTACGTCGCTTGATTTATACTCTATTAAATCTGTATATAAGTAACCCATTTCTCTGGAAGCATTTAAACCTCTTCTATTCCACCAAACACACTGCTTTTATTTCAAATAAATGTAGCCAGCTCTTTGGGGAACATATGGTATATTTCTCTCTTATTAATAATTCAGTTCAAATGAGCAAAAATTAGTTGGTGCAGTTACGGCTGATTTTGTCCTGAAAAGATCTGCATTAATTTTAGACGTTTTGTAAATTGGGCTATTAAATAAAAGCATTATATGTGAATTACCCTTTAAATTTTAAGCAACTTGGTAGTTTAATGGTATTTTCTAGTCAGATTCATTTTCAATCTTTAAAAAATTATAGTCATTATGGTAAGACAAATTTTTGAAACCTGCTCCTTCTATCCAATTACACATTGTGCTAATAAGTAAACTAGAAAACTTTTATGTTCTCATTTCAGTGGGCTACCCTATCCTGCCCTGTTTTTTGTGGGCATCTATCTCCTGAGATGGTCTACAAAGGGAGGTTGATCCTAATTGAGCAGGTCCCACCAACAAAGGATCGGGCTTCAAGGGGAGAGAGAGGTGTTCAGGAAGGGGACTAGGTATCAAGGTCTTGAGTTTGTCTCGTGGAACTCTCTTGTTGATTGAATCTCCTCACTCAGAATTTAGAGCTCTGCAAGGAAGAGCTGACAAAGCTCCAGGCTGGCACTGTCACTAGGAAGGCCAATGAAGAAAAATGGAACGGTCTTTTTGGAAGATACACAGATCTAGATCTTTGTGTCCCCAGGCTAGGATCTATTCTAATGGCCATGCCAGAAGGGGTGCAGAACTAGCTCTGCTCCTTGCAATTTTTGATGTGAATTAGCTAGTCATATGACCTTGAATTTGACCCTACACTGTGTTTCAGTTCCTCTGTATGCCAAATGGAGATAGTATCTGCAATGTGGCCTTGGTAACAGAGGTCAGATGGGAAAATGGATGCCTTCTTGCCTACCATGGATTTATACAGCACATGACTTGTGTTGGTATTTAGTAACTGGTCATTGTTAAGACACAAAGAGTTGAATAAACAGACCCTAAGGTTTCTCTTGAAGTTAAAGAACCAAAATTCACTGAGAGGATCACTTTATTAGTAGAAAACAGGGTTGTCCAAGAGAATACTCTTGTGCCGAGATGACTGCCCAAAGCAGGTAAACCAGGGTCTCCCCGTTCTCCACTAAGCAGAGGGTAGTAGTTGAAATTAAAATAAAAAATACAAAAGGCACAAAAGGAAACATGAATGTACTGTGTTATAATCTGTGGAATTCTGGCCCTCGGGCCATTGTTTATATGCATGGCTTAAAGAAATTGGGTACATCAAACTACCTGTCTACCGCTACAATCATTTCTGTTGTCATCAAGTAGTCAGGATGCTTCTAGGAGACCTGCCCAGCGCTGAACCACTGGCAGCAATGACTGCAGTGACAGTCATCATGTCTCCCCACATCATGTCTACCACTACCTGTCAGAGGAAGACCCTAGAGGTGACAGGCTACTGCATGACTCCAGAAGGAAAAGGACTCTTGGTGGGTGGGCTGAGAGCAGATATTAGTCAGGAACAGGCTGATCATTCCCTTAGACACAGCAGGAACTAGGCATCGTTGATATTTCTGTGATGTTGTTGGTGATGAGAGTTCTGACAAGAGATAAATAGCATGACAATGAAAGTAAGTGCCACTAATCTGCCCCTTAGGATAAGAGGAAAGACAGAGAGATGGGTGAGTGAGCTGGAAAGATCGAAAGTCCTTTGTTTGGATAGAGCAACCCACTAAAAGAAGACATACATACTCTGTCATGAGTGGGAGGGGAGATGGACATCTGTCTCTTCCATGCTTTGTTTAGTCTTCCAAGATGAGTCTGAGGTCATGTCAGACAAGCAAGTAATGCAAGTCCTGTGAGAGGGTTAAGGAGTGGTAGCACAGAATGGAGCACTGATGTAATTTAAGACAGGCAAAGAACTAACAGGGGTCTAATAAATCTGTTCATTGTACCTATGTGTTTAGTGTGGCTTGTGCTGGAGCAATGTCAGATTAAACTCCCAAATCTAAGAGGCTTAACCCAGGGAGAATATTTTTCTAGTTCAGATGAAGTTTCATGGAGTGTCTGGAGGTAGGAGGAAACTTCTCTTAATCAGATGGGTCAGGAAAGGCACTAGATCTTGCAGAGGATGTTTTGATGTACTTAACATGGAAATAAGGCATAGACCACTGGGTCCCAATACGTAGGTCAAGACCCTTTGAGGGGGTCAAACACCTTTTCACAGGAGTCACCTAAGACCATCCAAAGACATAGGATAGGTATTTATATTACAATTGGTAACAGTAGCAAACTTACACTTATGAAGTAGCAACAAAAGTAATTTTATGGTTGGGGATCCTCACAACATGAAGAACTGTATTAAAGGGTCTCGTTGGAAAGGTTAAGAACCACAGGCATAGACATATTTTTCCAGTCAAAACTCAACCATAGGTCCACAGCAAACATCAAAGAAGTCTGGGAGATGTAGTCCAAGACTGTGTCCCGTAGTAAGAAGAGAGACAAGACACTGGTCTGAGTGTGAGCAGTCTTGTATTTGAACGCCCCAAGATTATAACTTTTAAAACACTACAAACTATCAATAAGTAGTTTGCAACAGCTTTATTATTGTTGTTGATATTATTATTATTATCATTAATTATTATTATTATTGTTATTCCTAATTCTTCACTCAGTTTGGTTTCCAGTTACCTCCTTTCTTCCTTAAAATCATCCAGCCATGACTCCTACACCTCTGAAGCCTGAAAGAGGCTATGACTCAATCAGTTCTGCTATAAAACCTGAGGCAAAGAAAGTGTTCTCAGAAGGTGTGGGTAGGTGCAGGCTGACGTGGTCAGCCTCTCTCCATCAAATATCTGGCTCTTCACCCATGCCCCTCGTCTATCCTAGATATGGAAGAAGTTATCCAAATTGCCCCAAATCTTTATGTGGTTGTAGAGACTGGATAGATTTCACCAATTTCCCAAGTCTGATTGATTACTCCAACTCAAAGAGCCATGGACTAAAGCCTTGTGTTGGGAAAAACCCCACACAGCTTCCTGGCTGGGTCATAGGGGCTCATATGCACAGGAGACCAGAGCTCCAGCTGGGCCCAACCACCAACTGCTTGCCAGGCAAACAGATGATACGGGCAGCCACATCTCTGACCTCTCCATTTCTCACACAGTGGGAGTGATCTCATAATTTCTCCATCATGGCTTCTTGGGGTCTGCTTAGATGAAGACACATTACCGTGCAGTAAGCAATGAACAGCTGGCGGGGTTCGGGGACCAGAGTCTGAGTGATCATGGCTAATCGTTATTAGCCGGTTCCTCAGAGATGAGAGACTTACCACTGAATTATACAAAAATTAGCCACTAGCCAGGATAGGTTATCCCAGACTTGTTATGTTCATATTTCAGAGAGAAGACCCAGGGTACCACCCTCAAACCTGGTGAGGAAGGCTGTGGACTCTAAAGAGAGCACAATTCACATCCCATGAAAGAGCACCCAACCCTATAGGGCAATGGAGATTTTCCCCCTTCTCCTTAGCTGAAGTTATTATCACAACTGCCAGGGAATTTGTGAGATTGGGAGACAAGGATCATAACGATTCTTTGGAGACCCGTCAATCACCGCAAACTGCTACCAGAATCGAAATTACATCTGCATTTGAATTAGCAGCATTACCCGCCAATTTAGATCAGAGTGAACATTTTTCCATTGAAGATGGAATTAAATTAGAAAATGAGTGAGTCTTTAATTTCCAGATTATAAATCACCGAAAATAATTCAACTCCTGTACCTTAAGGCCAATTACATTATCCTAAGCGACATTTTATCTCCCAACCTTCGAAGTGATTTGGTGACGGGAGCCTTCACACAAATCAGCCTTGCTATAGTAGCAAGAAATATATCTGCCTGCCGAGTCACACACATAAAACACCAGCAACCGTTTTAATGCCGAAGCTTATTTTACATGAAATTTGATTGTCTGTTTGATGGTGTATTTTTGTGTTCTAATGAACTGATGCATCAGTTGCATGTGAGCTGGGAATTACACTCAGTTTGCCTTGGTTCGGGCTGGGGCATCCTCATTCCTTAGCTTGACAAAACAAAAAACAAAAAAAACCAAAGATGCTGGGTGTGGTTTCAAGTCTGAGCATTCTGTCCCTCATCTTTCTCTGCTCATGGCACTGCATCTCTTGATTCCATTACTTCTGTCTTAGGCCATGGTCTGATACTGGTGTCTGCCACTGCCTGTGGATGGAGATTCCTCTAAGTTCTGTCACTCACGTTCTCTTGCTCCAGTTCTGACACTCATATCTGTCCTTCCAATGAGTACCTGGTGCAGAGTAAATATTCAGTGTCTGGTGTAAAAAGATGGAAGGAGTGGGTGGCATTGAATTAGCCTGTATTAGTGTGGGTTCTCTAAAGGAACAAGACTGCTATATATGAAATATGAATAATATAAATCTTTTTATATATGATATAAATAAATACTATATATGTCATATATTATATATAATACATATATTATACATGCAGAATATATAACATATATGCTATTTATTAGTAGAGTAGTTTACAGTCTGGTTGTCTCCTGATAGAAAGGCCAGGAATCACACAGTTGTTCAGGAGACTGAATGTCTCAATAGTCCTAGTCTAGTGCTGAAGTAGCCGAGAATTCCTAGAAAGCTGCTGGTCTTCAGTTTGTCTTCGAATCCCAAAGAAGTAGGTCCTAAAAGTAGTAGAGGAATGCCTCGGCAACAGAATGTATGAACTTGCCAGCAAGAGTGAGGTCAAGTAGGTAAAAGGCCAAAGCTTCCCTTTTCTATGTCCTGTCTTGTGCCTTGCCTCCAGAAGGTATGACCCAGATTTAGGGTGGTTCTTCCCATCTCAAATGATCTGATCAAGAAAATCCTTCACGGGCATGCCCAGCCCCTGGGGTTTTACTTGATTCCAGGTGGAGTCCAGTTAACAATTACCATTAGTTATCACATACCCCACATGGCACTGTAATCAAATGGAGGCCGCTTGGGGCAAACAGATCAGCAGCTACTGAGAACACAGAAGTCCCTGACACCCCTACCTGGTCCATGGTCACACTTACAGTGCGAGCTACCCTGGCTGCCTCCACTCCTGCAAGAGATGCCCAGATGTCCAGAGTGCTTTCACACAGGCAGGATGGTTCTTACCGCCAGGCATCACTGAGCATGGCTCATTTATCCCTTGACAACCACCATGACAATGGTGCAGTCCCTAAGATGTCCGTGCCGTGTCTGTGGGATCATGAAGGAGTGTGAGGGGCGGATGGCAGACCTTCAGGATCTACCATCACACACTTCCCCCATAGAGTCCAGAGGCAGCCCAGCTTCCTCTTCAGCACTACCATCCCAGTCATTATCAAGGAAAGAAATTCAGGGCAGTAGAGTCATGCCTGGTCTGTACTTGTCCATAAGAGACAGGGAGGGTGGAAATGGGAGACTGAAAAGATGGGCGTGGTAAGCCAGAAAGGGGGAAAGGTCTGTTGACTCCTTGCCTGAAACAATCACCCAACTCTGAGACCTCAAGTAAATATACACTAGTCACCAGCTCTCTCCTTGGTGGTGCCACATAGTGACATCTTTAGGGGACGTTCCCTGGGTATAATAGCTGCACACAGCTCTCTGGCCCTATCTCTGTGAGACTCTCTTTACCTAGAGCTCCAGGTCCAATGCTGAGAGACACTCAAGCACAGGGAGGTCCCAGAGCGTCTGTCCCTGTTGCATGTTGGCCAGGGAATTTTCTGGAATTAGAGTCCAGGATCCCAGACTTCACTGTCAAAGGCTCCAGTGGAGTAGCTTCATGGCAGAGACTTGAGGGGGCAGCATGTGGAGAAAGTTGTTGACCTTACGTTCATCACACAGTGAGAGCCTCTGAAAGTTGTGCCAACACTACTGGGAGCCTTTCCTGGTTCCAAGAGATGCTATGAAGCTGTGACCTCAGGAGTTATAAACCCACACCCTGAGAGATGAGGGAAACTCTCTACTCCCCACAAAGACACAAGGTCTCTGGGTCTTCACCAAGAATGTTCCCATCTCAACACTTCTGCAGTGTCAAGAAAAAAGAGGGGCTGGCAGCACCCCCTCTAAGCTGAGCTGGGTGCAGGTGGCCAGCAGCAGGGCAGGGTGAGGCCTCTCTTCACACCCCATGTACCACTCCACTTCAACCTCCTATCCTATATACAAACGCATTCATGTGCATGGCCCTTGTTCTCTTCCAGTCAGTGAGCCCATTGCTCACCTCAACCCAAGGGACACATCTTTTTTCCTGTTTTCCTTTGTTGTAACCTGATGAGTAATTCATTTCCCCTGTCCCTTTGTCCCTGGCTCATCATTCTATGGGTCTTAGGAAACTGGGAGACTATAACCAGCACTCTGTCCCATGAAAAGGACATCCGGAGAAGAGCCTGCTTTCTCAAGGGCACTGCCTGCCTGGCTGTCTCTATAGGTCCTCTTCCTATCTCTTCTTTTCCTCCCTTACTCCTTTATATCTGTTATTCCTTTCTTTGCTTCCTCCCACCCTCCATTCCTCCCTTTTCTCCCTGTGTCTTCCCTCCTTACCCCTTTCTTCCCTCTCTCCTTCTCCACTCTCTCCTCTTTCTTTCTTTCTTTCTTTCTTTCTTTCTTTCTTTCTTTCTTTCT
>JADRCC010160074.1:0-10188 GCA_019843855.1 Hylomyscus alleni | reverse complement strand
TTTTTTTCAAGATGGGATTTCTCTATGTAGCCCTGGCTGTCCTGGAACTCACTCTGTAGACCAGACTGGCCTTGAACTCAGAAATCTGCCTGCCTCTGCCTCCAAGTCCTGGGATTAAAGGCATGTGCCACCACTGCCCGGTGGAACTGACCCTTTTTTAAAGGAGCTTTCAAAACTGTGGTATGAAGTCTATCATCAGATATTACAATAGCAGCATTTGCTTATTTTCTCAGTCCATTTTCTTGTAATACATTTTTCATCCATTCTACCTGAAGTGGCATCTATCTTTTGTAATAAAGTTCAGTTCTGACAGTCAACAAACAGAAGGTTTGTGCTTTACGATTCTAACCCTGATTGTAGAACTGAGACCATAAATATTCAGGATTGTTATTAAATGTCATTCTCTGATTATTGTCATTTGCTTGATTTTATATTGTTTGAGTTTTTTTTAACTTCTTCCTCTACTGCAGTGTTTCTTAACCTGTGGGTCATGACTCATTTGGAGGTCGTATGACTCTTTCATAACAGTCACCTTAGACCATTGAAAAACAGATATTTACATTATAATTTATAACAATTGCAAAATTAGTTATATAGTAGCAAAAAAATAATTGTTATGGTGAGAGATCCCCATCACAAGAAGTTCTGTGTAAAAGGGTCCCTCCCAGCATTAGGAAGGTTGATAACCATTGCTCTATTCCTGAACTATTATTCTAGTATGCTGTATTCTTTTCTGTGCATTGTGAGTAGATTTATTTTCTCTTCATTCTAGAGAATTCTTTAAGTATCTTCCTTAAAGCTGGAATAGTAGTCATAATTTGTTTTGTCTACTTTTATAATGGAAAGCTTTCATTTTTTCCTTCAATCTTGATAGATAGCTTTGCTGGGTCTGCCTTGACAGTTACTATCTTTTAGAAATTGAAATATATTATTTGAAATCCTTCTGGCTTCTAAAGTTTCAGATGAATAAACTGCTGTTTTTCTAGTGGTCCTGACTTAATAAATGATTTGGTGTTTTCTTATTTCAATATAACATCTTTCAATATAACATCTTTCTTCTGTGAATTTAGTGTTTTGATAATAATATAATTAAGATAGATTCTTTTCTGGTCCTCTCTCTTCCATGTCCTAAATACTTCCAGTAGCTTTATTTGTATTTCTTTTCTTAACTGTAGGAAAATTGTGTTATAGTTGTTTAAAAATTTCTTTGTCCTTAGAACAAGATTCTTCTGTGTCTATAAATTATAAGATTCATCTTTTTAGAGAGCCCTGTATATCTTTTGGAGTTTCACTAGTACTTCCCTATTATTGTACCTTTGTCTTTGTTAGAATATTTTAGTTCCTTCACCTTGTCTTCAATATCAGAAAATATATTCTAGATTCATCCTATTGTGGAAACCTTCTATAGTTTCATTTGATTTAGAATGTTTTTTATTTCAGCATTTTCTTCACTATTTTTATCTCTTCATTGAAATTCTCTTTCATATTATATAGTGCCTTTGTTATTTCATTCAACTGTTTGTATACTTGGTCATACTTATAATTCTTACTGTTTTACAGTACATTTTACATTATTCCTTATTGTTTTTAATTCATTGAAATTTTGTACAATTTACTTTAGTCATATTTACCTTCTTCCTCAATTCTTTCCATACCAAAGCCTCTTTCTTACTCAGCCACATTTCTGTCCTTTGTTTTAAAACCCCACCAAAAATATTTTTTGCTGCCCATATATTCATGGATATGTGCCTTCCACTGGAGCTTTGTCAACACATCAGAATCCATGTTCTTAAAGAAAACTGACCCTCCCTATTTCAGTAGCTATCAGTTTCTCATGTCTTTATCTAAGGAAGGGACTTTGCTCACACTATATCTTTTCAAAGTAAGACTTTACCTGGTTGGAACTTTCATCAGTCTTTTGTGTGTTGACCTGTCAGAGTAGTATAATCATCTACTATCTATTATAACTCTTTCACATTTCCCACCCCATTATTCCATAATGATTTCTGAGCTTTTGGAGATGAAGATATAATATATATGTTCCATTTAGTTGTATACCTTCTAGTCTCTTATTTTCTACACCTGAATCAGTTGTAGTTATGTATTTCATTCACAATCTGAGCAAATAAAAGCTTCTCAGAAGATGACTGAGAGGTTGACTAGTATATGAATATACTATAGATCATTAGGAATCAGTTTAATACTCTGTATACTTACAAGTTCTTTCTTACAATTTATAACCTGAATAGCTACAGGTTCTTTGTACATGCTAGTTGTGTAAGGTATGGGTTTAATTCAGTAGAGTGGGCCTCAAATCTAATCAGATGGTAGTTGGTTACTCCAATGACATTCATGCCAATATTGTACCATTGAGCATATTTGATTGGCCATTGTTGCTGCTCACAGAATTCAAACCCAGTCAATACTGATGATTGTTTTTCTCCTGAAGTAGAATGTATAGCATCTTACAGCATTGTGACATCTTGCCAATATAGATGAACCTTACATGCTAGTATCACCTTGGTATCTCCTTAGGCTATAATTCAAGTATGCACTATTTTCAACAGTTGGATCTTATCACCAAATTATAGAGTAATTTAAAGAAGAGCTATGTTCAGAAATATTAAACATTGGCTTCTTCTGTCTCCTTGTTACCTGTGATTTGGTTTGTGGGATAAGGGCAGCAATACATCTTTACTAATAGTTCTTTAGTACTTCTGCACTTCTCTGAAACCTCTATGGTCATGTTGGTCTAGTATATATGAGGTGTATCACTTCCACATTAGTTTTGACTGCTTTTTTCTAAACATCTTTATTCTGAAGGCAAACTACTTTCAGATTTTAAGAATATTTTTACTAAGTAGAAAGTTATTAGTTTATGATTTCTTTTAGTACTTAATATATCTCTTCATTGAACTTTTAGCTTTGAAGGTTAATGAGAATTCTTCTGAAAATCTTTCTATTATTAACAGTAAAAGATTATAGTAGCATATTGTTTGGGGACTGCAAAATAAAATTTTCAAAGAATATTCTAATTTATGTATGTTCATGAATATTTAAATCTCTTTAAATATTCCTATTAATATTATTAACATTCAGATACAGATTTCTTTGCATAGTCATTTCACGACTTTATATCTTAAACCTGTAGTAAGAAATTCTATGATCAGCTAGCTTTTGTCTGAGTCTAATTGCTATATCAGAATGAAAGACTAGTATATTCTTTATTTAGTCTTTTCTGAAAGTGACACTACAACCTAATATGAATATGACATTATAAAGTTCTCTACACACATAGCTCATTTAGAATGTTCTAACTTTTAAAAACTTCTTCAAATCTATGATCTACTGAGTTCTTTCAACAAATTTTATTGTTCTATATTCCTCTGGGTTTTTTGTACACTTCAACTTTCTCTCTAGTGTATGTACGTACATATGGTCTTGTGTTTATGTGTGTGTACATAAAAGAGGCCAATATCAGATACTTGTCTACTATTAATTCTACCCTTATTTTTGAGTCTACCTCTCATTGAACCCTTAGCTTGTTAATTTGGCTAAACTATAAGGTCATTGAGTTCTTAAAATCCTCCTGTTACTATCTCTTAACAGTTACATATATGTATTTACTCGAGTTACATATATGTATTTACTCTCCTAGCTTTTATATTGGTGCTTGCATAAAAGACAATTTATTTACTAAACTATCTCCTCCAGGTATTTTTATATCTTTCATTAATAATGTTCACACTTATTTCAAATTCCTAGCAAGTAAGTTCAAATAGAGATTCGCCAATAACTCCTTTGGTAATCTAAAAGTTAGATTAGAACACATTCACAAAATAATGGGCAAGCAATATATGTGTACTCTATTATACCTTGCTGTAATAATGTGGGAACCAATAACAACAATTTAAGACCAAACTCTTGCCACATAAGGAACTGAAAGGAGAGTTAGAAATGTTAAAATGATTCACTACTATTTTTGAAAATGGCTATTTCTTGTTTTAATATTTTTAGGTATGGAAAATATTAATTATTTTTCTGAACTCCTAAATGTTTAAGTTAAATTATGAGTTGTGATTTTATTGTTGCTGTTTTGTTTGTTTTGTTTACTTTATGAAGCACTTGGGTTCTATTAGTCAACACTTTTATCAATAGTATTCTTCCAGATACTGCTATTAAATTAAAATTTCACAAATTATGCAAAATGCAACACATTTAAGAATTTATTACATTTCTAACTATTCTGAGGTTGTAGACCAGTTAATGTTTAAGATGATAGCAGACCTTGACTTCCTTTTATGGAGGTATATTTTACATTTATAACATGCACAGGCATTATACACACACATTTATGGAAATATTATTTTTAAGGTTGATCTTGTCACATTTATCCTTAAAGATACTTTTTGTGTTTTAGGAAGTAAAATGAAATATTTTTATGTAATAAAAATACATTGTGATTTGGATATGGGAGTTAGAGGTTTCATATTAGTGTTTAAACATAATCTCTTTATAGAGGAACTTTAATCCAGCAACATGGCTGCTCTGGGAATGAATCACATCCAAAGAACTAGGTCTGTGTGATCTTGCTTTAATGATACAATACTTCTGGCTAGAATACAAACACACCCTTAGTTACATCTTTAATCCTTCCACAAATGAAGGTAAGTTCAGTTTCTGGAAGGGAGCAGCCATATTTGAAAAGACATCTAATTTAGTGGAAGACAAGGTGCCAAATCAGAGAAAGATTTGACGGAATTAGTCGGAGATAGAAGATGGTTGACTTTCACCATAATAGACAGGAAAGAGAGGTGACTTGAGAGAGCAATACAGAGAGAGGGAGGGATGGAAAGAGAGAGAGAGAGAGAGAGAGAGAGAGAGAGAGAGAGATACCAGCACAGTTTCACAAAATTAAGTTGCAGAGATAACACTCTAGAAACAAGAGAAGACAGAATGAGCCAGAAAATGATAATGAGCCGAGATTAGAACAGATTGTCACAGTTAACTTGAGGCCAAAGAGAACAATTCATTCAGATGACAAGAGGAGTCAATTTCAATCAGACATCATAGAGAAGAATTTGACCCAGAACTGCAATGTTGAACCAGCTAGCCAGAGTTCAGAAGGCTAAGCTTATTCATCCTTAAGTCATGTAATCAGGTACATAAAATAAACTTTTATATCTTATCCAGTAGAAATTGAATTAGTAAATGCCTGCAATGTTCGTAAAGAACAAAAATCTTAGTAAGTACAGGTTAAGGTTACTTTTCATCGAGATATTTGTAGAAAATCATGTCAAATATGCTTTACATGAGAGAACAAGCTTCCCAAACACTAGGGAAACAAATAGTACTCATTCATGGTGGTTTAATTGTAGATTATAAGCAAAAATAAGGACTGAGTCTCAACATAGAGACATAAAATGTTGAAAGCTATGTTAAGAAAAACAGTCTTGCTATATATTGTTTTCAAAAACAACTGGATGAGGAAGACAAGATGATTGTAATCCTAGGTGTTGATGTCTGATTTTATCTTTGTTAGGGATATGCCATGTTCTTTCTTTTCCCTATTTGATTCTTAGGAGAATGTGATGGCTGTTTGCTGTCTGGTAGGAAATTCCTCTGAATCATAATATTTGCATTTATTTGGGGTTTCTAGGTAAAATATACTCTTGATTTGCTGACTAACCTACTTGCTTCTCTGTCAGGATTGGTATTTGTTTCCCTGAGAATGTCTGCTAGGTTTGGTTGCTGAAATAAAAGGATAGTTCAAAAGAAATTTGGAGGAAATGTTTTGCATGATCCACGGGTGATAGTGGCAGAGAGCAGTTGGTTGGCTACAGAGATTGGGGTGAGACAAAGTGATTGGAATTAGAGGAGAGACAAGACTGATGAATATCCCTAGCTAGGCTTCATATTTCCCTGGGTGGCGTGGCCTGTCAGTTAGTTGGGAATGCATGCTGAGGTTGGTTAATGGTATAAAGCAATGAGTTGGCAGGGAGGTGAGGGTGAGGCAGTGAAGGGGAACAAACAATGTGTCTTTCTTAATCCAATTTTGGTTGCATATGCTTGCACTCAGGTTTCTTAGGTTTATTGTCTGATATAGTTAGTAGAAATAGAAGTGAGAAAATTTCTAGATTTGGCACTTAATAGAAAAAAAAGAAAATAAATATATAAGAAGAGCTTGGGAAGTAGATGGAGCACCAACTAAGTATCACAGGGATCTATAGAGTTCTGATGGCCTATAGGTACTGTTCTAAGTTAGATATGAGAGAAGCAGTATTTAATAACTCCACAATGATCACTTGATACAGACTTTCCTGGAAAGCATATGAAATCCTAGAGTGTTCTGTAAACCAAGAACATTCTGGAGAAGGTTCACAATTAGTATTACTGATAGCACTTGACAGGGCAGTGTCTGCAGATGTACCACAAAATCCATAATATTTCATTATATTATTTTATGACTTGTTATGAATATAAAATACTATAAGCTATAGAATAATTTAATTAAAAGTATCTATTAGTAGTTATACTTTTTTCTTTAAAAAACTCACAGCCATCCATTGAAGTGAGTACAGGGTCCCCAGTGAAGGAGTTACAGAAAGGACCAATGGAGTTGAAGGGTTTGCAGCCTCTTGGGATGAACAACAATATGGACTGACCAATGCCCTCAGAGCTCCCAGGGACACAACCACCAACCAAGGACTATACATGGTGGGACTGATTGTTCTGGCAGCATGTGTATAGTAGAGCATTGCAAAGTCAATCACCAATAGGAGGAGAGGCCCTTGGTCCTGTGAAGGTTCTATGCCCCAGTGTAGGGGAATGCCAGGACCAGTAAGTGGGAGAGGGTGGGGTGGTGAGCAGGGTGAGGGGAGAGGGAACAGGAGTTTGTTCTTGTTGTTTTTGTTTGTTTGTTTGTTTTATGGAGGGGAAACTGGGAAAGGAGAAATTATATGACATGTAAATAAAGAAAATATCTAATTAAAAAAACAGCAGAATTTTGTTAGGAATTAGTTATAAAATGCTTTACCTTAATTCGGCCCTCCAATTTGGGAATCTGCCTGTTGAAACTCTGAAGGTCCTTGTCCCAAATTAGTTTCTGATTGATCAATAATGAGCTAACAGCCAGTGGCTGGGCAAGATGAAAGAGGCAGGACTTCTAAGATCCCAGGGGAAGAATGAGGGGAGAAGAAGAGAGGGTCAGCCATAAAAAGGGGTAGTATAGAACATTCTGTGAAGAAACAGGAGGGAGTAATGGCTAAAATGTAGGTACAAGGATGAAAAGAGCCCTGGAAGGGCTTCCCAGAGGCATCTTGGGTATTAAGATAGAGGGCTGCCCAGAAAGAGCCAGGGCATCAAAGATAAAATGTATATTTAGGAGCTGTTAAGTCAGGAATGCTGGAGAAGAGTATTTGCTGGCTTCAGGGAGTTTTAGAAGAGTCCAGCCATTGAATTAGTCAAGGCATATCAAAATTACATTGGTGTGTGTGTGTGTGTGTGTGTGTGTGTGTGTGTCTTTCATTCATAAGTCTAGAGGGCTCTGGTGGCTGGCTGGAAGCTCGTCCTACTAGGGGCATAAAACGAATTAACTAATTTATTCCACTATAACTTTCCATAATGATCCCATTATGTCCAGAGCGAAACTATAATATATCATCACTGAACATTCTTATTAAAGAAAAGAGTAGGGGTTCAGATGAGAAGGGAAGTAGAGAAGATCTGGAAAAAATTGGGGGAGAGGAAACCATTATCAAAATATAGTAAATAAAAACTTCTCTTTCCATTAAAAAAATATAATCAGAAAAGTATATAAGAAATTATACATATTATTATACAACATTCCTGCTTTAGGTGTTCAAATTCAATCTATATCAATTTAAATTTTATATCAAAGATTGAAAACTGTATGAAAATTTTCTGTTATCTTGCTGTAACACAGGGAATAAACTCATCATTTTTATGTTTTTTTGGAGTTGATATTTCAGTATAAACTTCTGAAAAAAATAGGATTTCTAACTGGAATCAAATTTAACTTTTATTGATATTTTATTGAGCATCTTGCAGTCTTATTTTACAGATACAGACTGTACATAGGCTGAGTTTGAAGGAAGATTGAATATTTTCTGTAATATGCTATAATTAATAGATTTTCTTATATGCTAAACATTTAAGAATAACTTTGCAAAATTTCCTAACATGCTGACATTCTTGATATCACTGTTTGTTTCAGTTTTTTCAGTCTTTGGATCTAGTTGCTCCTACAAATGGGGTTCAGACACAGCACTCAAATGTGTGCTTTATCTTCACCTCATGAATGCTTTCAGCAGCTTGGCAGATTTAAAGATACTCTATCAAGTTCTCCAGTTGTTCTCCCTACATGTTTAGTTCAAAGCATCTGGGGCTAAATTGTTTCCTTTCAGCTCATTATGATACCTCCAGCACTTAAACAAATACAGACAATATTATCCATTCTAATCTTCTATACCAGATTTTCTCCAGGCTGTTTGCAGTCATCATAGGAGAAACATTTAGTGAATGCCTGCTGAGCAATTAGGAAGAAAGAGAAAAAGTAGAGAATTTGTTACTACATTAAAACACATAGACAGCTATGCAGTGAGATCATAGCTGCATGAAAACAAGGAATGTTTATCAAAAACCTGTTATAACTCTATAAATTCTATTTTCTTCAAACTAGTATAACCATGTGGTCTAAAGTTGAGACTTTTTGTCTTTCTTTCTTTCTTTCTTTCTTTCTTTCTTTCTTTCTTTCTTTCTTTCTTCCTTTCTTCCTTTCTTTAAATACCAAAACTTTCATAAAGATTTTTTATATATTATAGCATTTATGAACATCAATTTTATAAAATCAGTCACCTAACTTTATATTGCATATAGTATTGATATAAAATTTATTAACATCTGTTAGAAAATATGACTAATATAGCAACTTAGTCTGACAATATTTTATTACTTTTACTCCATACTAATAATAAATCCTTTCTATTACCACTTTCTTATTCTGTGTTCTAAAAAGGAACAACTATAGAGAGTGCTTGAGTCAAGATCTTTTATAAGCAATAGTAAGAATGCAGTAACTATGAAAGACTGGTTATATGTGTGCAGTTAACTGCAAAGTTTATTTCCATGCTGACGGCTTAGTACTTATTCCTGGTCTGTTCTCAGTTGCTGTTATTGAATTGGTATCAACAGAGAATTGAATTTGCTCATCAGAATCTCTCCTGCTTTTACTTCCAAAAATGCCCCACTCATTGTTCTTGCCCTCCTTCCCATGTACTCATGCTTGTTATGCATTCTAGGCAAACACTGTCCCACAGAGATATATATATTCAACCTCTGTTCAATCAAGGTAAAGCTATGTAACTCCTGTTTAATTTGAATACATAGAATATTTGACAAATATCAGACTATATTAGATGAAAGTAGAGCCAAAATGATGGGAGAATAATATCTGATGTAGAAAAGGGCTGAGATTGCAATGTTATAGATACTATCATAAGAATTTATGAAAAAATATTTCATACTTATCACTGCACTACTTTAGAGTATCACAAATGGGGATTCTCATTCTCCTCTAATTCTCTACCTATTAAGAACTTTTATATAAAATTGTGCTCTCCTTTTTTTCATAAAAGGACTTCCTTATGATTTGTAAGATTTACACATTGAATACTTTTGGTTCCAGAATCTATGAAGAGTAAAAGCAACCTTTAACCAATTAGAATGAATAGAAGAAAATCATTTTGCTAAATACAATATCTAAAGTTCAGATAAATGACTTGAACCAATATTAACAAAACTCTCTGTGATATAGCAGTTGCTCAAAGAAAAAAATTATCTTATTTTATTTTTTTCAAATATCTTTATTCTTGATGATTTTGCTTTAATTCAATTTGGACATATATACATATAACAGTCTTTACCTCAATGGGAGTAATTCTTAATAAAGAAAAAGTTAATATGCATATGATATAATGACAAGAAATGAGTAGGCCTATAAAGGCAAATAATAAAAGTTTATCTTAGCAGGGCAGTGGTGGTGCATGTCTTTAATCCCAGAACTTGGGAGGCAGAAGTAGGCAAATTTCTGAGTTCGAGGCCAGCCTGGACTACAGAGTGAGTTCCAGGACAGCCAGGGCTATACAGAGAAACTCTGTCTCAAAAGAC
>JADRCC010160071.1:0-11301 GCA_019843855.1 Hylomyscus alleni | reverse complement strand
TTTTTTTTTTTTTTTTATTGTTTTAATGAACAAACAAAAACAACAAGAACAAACGCCTATTGCCTCCCCCCTCCCCGTGCCTGCCACCCCACCTTCTCCCACTTATCCGCCCTGTCATTCCCCTACACTGGGGCACAGAACCTTCACAGGGCCAAGGGCCTCTCCTAAGGGTGACTTTCTTAAGTGGTATGACACATAAAATATTTATAAAACTGGCATTAGAAGCTACCTATATTCTTCAACCCAGTTATTATTCTCCCTTAGAAACAGGGCAGAGAGGTTTCAGCAAGGATCATTGGATTACATGGCACAAATGGGAAAAGCACATATGAGATAAGGAATGGGGGCCCAGGGCCTGGAGAGGGAGGGGGTCATGGCTAAAGCACACACTGCTTTCCTGAGGACCTAAGTTCAGACCCACCCTCAGGCAGTTCACAGCCACCTGCAATTCCAGCTCACTCCAAGAGATGTGATCTCCTCTGCTGGGCTCTCTGAGGCATACACATGTAGTATACAGAGACACACACACTCACACAACAACAAGAAAATCTGTTGTTTTCTGTGAATAATTGAGTTTCTGTATTTATGTGTTTGACAGGTTTTCCTGCAGCCCGACGATGTCACAGTTGTGTTCAAATAAAAAATGGTATGGAGTCTAAATAAAGTTTGGTTCATTTCTGTAGTCATAGCTGCTGAGAATGACTGGTTTCCTCATTATCTCCTCAAAAGGGGTGCATAATTTTGGACAACTCCTACTTTTTGTAATTTAAACTTAAAAGGAACTCTAGAGAGTTTTGCCTCTTGGCAGTTTTCAGAATGTAAACTAGTTTTGGGTCTGGGCTCTCTCAGTTAAAAGAGCTCTTAAGTTGATGGTAAATAAGCTTTTATTGTACCACTGGCTCCTTCAGCATGATTTGTGGTGGTAGCATTGTGTGTGCTTATGTAGTAAGACCTTGATGCACACCGTACTGAAATTGTAATAACTCTCAGTATTATACCATCAAGTTTATTCTGTTCTCTTTCTTTGGGCCTCCTGTAGCAAAGGCTTGGTATGATTTATCTAAGTATGATCATGAGCCTTTGGCTAACGGCTTTTAATTTACTGGACAATTAATAGTTTTTATAGGTTGATATAACTCCTTGAGCACACCTGGTCCTCTTCCCTACTCCCTGGAAGGGGTATATGCAAGAACTTGACAGCTGATAGCCTTTTAGCATTCCAGTTCAGATTTAAGTAGCATTTATCTGCCACTTTATCTAGACTTGGGGACTTTTTAAAACATATGCTTATGCTTTTGGATAAGGTTTATAGGTGGTAGCACTGCTCTGCTTTGCCTCTGAGAACAGAGAGATGCTTTCAAGTTTTTCTTGCATTCTAGCCAAAAAACTTTTTGCTGTATTTTATAGTTTAGTTAAGCATTGGATTAAACATGGTCCCAACTTGAATTAGCCATTTATTCATTTGCTTGCTGGAAGTCACACTTTATATAGTTGGAACTTCTGGGCCATTAAAAGGTCATGTGGCCTTTACTACAAATTGATCAATAGTTATGAACTAACCAACCCCCAGCTATACAGATCGAATGAGTTTTTGCTGTTATGGCTGAAGATGGCCATGAAGAACCTGTTTTGTGGCCCCAGATTGCATATTGCAGTGGGCATTTCTCCATAGGTAAAATGTCCATGAGCATATTTGTCTCTGGGAATAAAAAAATGCATACTCTTTCCAAAATGTTACTCAAAGGAAGAGTTTGGAAACTCGTCTATAACTGTGTTTTGTTTTTGATTAGTGTTTTCTGACTAGTGGGATTTTTAGCTTCTCTTGGAAACTGGGAAGAAGTGGCTAGCCTGCTCCCTCCAGGGCATCTCTCTGGTACTGCATAGCCACCCTCCTTCAGAGCATGAGCTTTCCCTAGACTTCACTTGCTGTGTCTGTAACCTAGAAATATTTGAGTTTGAGAGCCTTGACATGAAGCCTCCTCTGAGGCTGGCATCCTCCATCCCAGCAAATGTCCCACCTGTCAGCTACCATGTGTTCCCTGTAAGATACGCAGTAGCCGCAGCTCATTTCCTTTGTTCGTGACAGATGTCTTCATTTGTGGGGGCTATAACGGAGAAGTGATCCTGGGAGACATCTGGAAGCTGAATCTGCAGACCTTTCAGTGGGTGAAGCTCCCTGCCACCATGCCAGAGCCCGTTTACTTTCACTGTGCGGCTGTCACTCCTGTGAGTTTGTTCTCGAGTTGATCTTATGTAGTTGTAGTGGTGAGGAAAACTAGGCAGGAAAAGTTGCTGATAGCAACTAGATTTGGAAAAGGAGAGGGAAATACAGTCACATTCAAGTTTAAAGAGCGATGTAATGTATAAGAGAGCAGAATGATGTTACCCTTTGTTATCATATTATTGAAAATACTGCAGAAACCTGGTTTTCATCTTTGTAGTAAAACCAGCATATGGTACTTTGGAAATCAGTATACTCTAAATTCAATTGTTAATAAAAAGTTCTTTGGCTGGGTGGTGGTGGTGCACACCTTTAATCCCAGGACTTGGGAGGCAGAGGCAGGCGGATTTCTGAGTTCGAGGCCAGCCTGGTCTACAGAGTGAGTTCCAGGACAGCCAGGGCTACACAGAGAAACCTGTCTCAAAACAAACAAAACAAAACAAAAAAACCCAACCAAACAAAAATACAGTAAAAGCAAATTACAAAACAAAACTATAGTAGAATTAGCCATGGTAATCCCACCACTCAGGAGGCTGAACTGGGCAGGTCGCTTGAGCTTAAGAATCCAATTCAGGGCTGGAGAGATGGCTCAGCGGTTAAGAGCACTGACTGTTCTTCTCAAGGTCCTGAGTTCAAATCCCAGCAACCACATGGTGGCTCACAACCATCTGCAATGGGATCTGTTGCCCTCTTCTGAGGTGTCTGAAGACGGCTACAGTGTACTTACATATAATAAATAAATAAATCTTTAAAAAAAAAAAAGAATCCAATTCGAAGGCTGGAGAGATGGCTCAGCGGTTAAGAGCACTGACTGCTCTTCCCAAGATCCTGAGTTCAATTCCCAGCAACCACATGGTGGCTCACAACCATCTGCAATGGGATCTGATGCCCTCTTCTGGTGTGTCTGAAAACAGCTACAGTGTACTCGTATACATAAAGTAAATAAATGTCATTAAAAATAAAAAATAATAATAAAAAAAAGAATTCAATTCGAACTCGGCAGTATATGAGACCTTATCAAAACCAAAACCAAAAATCCCACCAAAGCCCTGTTCTTTCTTTAATAACCTACTCATTATATAATTGGTCTTGGTTTTCACATAGACTTAGATTAGTGAGACAGTCTGTGTCTGTGGGGCTGTGTTGAGCCCAGGCCTGGCAGTTGTACAAGTGCTGTGCCCGGTTTGTATCTCCAGCCTGTGGGATTGTTTTGTTCCATCTCACCTTAGTTCAATCTAGGCTGTTCCCTTTCCTTTGCTGAGTCTTTGCCTTGGTCGCTTTCTCTGGCGTTTGACTTTGTCTTCTTCTAATTGCCATTTGTTCATAGGCCGGTTGCATGTACATCCATGGAGGAGTGGTGAACATCCATGAAAACAAACGGACTGGGTCGCTGTTTAAGATCTGGCTGGTGGTACCTAGCCTGCTGGAACTGGCATGGGAGAAGCTGCTCTCGGCCTTCCCCAACCTAGCAAACCTCTCCCGAACACAGCTTCTGCACCTTGGACTCACACAGGAGCTCATCGAGCGTTTGAAATGAGGATTTCTGGACTGTTCATTGATACTGGAAATGTTAATTTAAAGAGACTCCTTTATTTATGGGCAGTGTAGAATGTGCCACAAAGAGGATTGGTTACCCTGATCAAGGCCTTATTCAGAAAATACATCAGATGCCTTTTTGTGAATGGGTTTAAGTTTATGGACATCTCACTCTCTCATGTGCTTTCTTCTTTGCTCCCCTCCCTCCTGCCCCCCATAATGCACCCCATACTTATGCACTCCCTCTTTCTTGATGGAGTTGAGGGAATATCTGAAAGTCCCTTAATAATGTTATGAATCAAGAGAGATAAATTGTTGCCTTTTTTAAAGAATTCTGAACATATTGACCATGTCAGCTAACACTACAGATTAAAATATCCTCATCAACAAACACAAAGCTTAAAAAGCCAGCAACAGCAACTAGTAGTCTGGGAGATAGAGCGAGAATACTAATCTTGGTAAGGTTGTTCTTAAATCTGGATGATAAATTAGTGTTTCTGAGATGTGCTGAGTGGCTGGACTCAGCGGTGCTTCATGACTTGGTGTAAAAATGCCTGACCTTGACGAGAGCAGGCAGTTCCTTGACGTCTGATTAGCGATCCCTTCAATCTTGTAATGCTCCAGTGGTTAGCATTGGCCTGCCAATATTTAGTGAGTCTGTTACCATCACCCCCTGTTGTTGTCTTTCAAATTAAATGTATATGGCATCAAGTTCTTTCCAGGCAGTTTTGAACTTCCCCTGTGCTTATTAATGGCTTTAAATATGTCTTTGACCTCTTCATGGGGGATCGTAGATTCTAAGTGTGTGGTGTAAATGTCTAGGGACAGTAGATAGAGCACAGCACCTGCACCCTTCAGACTTACTATCTTAGCTTCTGCTTGGGGTGATGGGCTTTGACTAGCATAGCAGCTGCTTCTTTTTTAGAACTTGTTTCCTTTTAAATCTCTGGACCATGTTCTTGCATTTTCTCAAGCAGTTGGTTCTTGATTTCCTCCTGAGCTTGTTGCCTCCTTTGCTGTCTGCTTCAGTGTACACAATGCTGTAATTGCCCAGTAACTGGAGAAAGGATCTTAAGGGAAAAGGCACAGTGTATCCTTCCTCAAGAAGTGAGGATTGTTGGAAAGCCAGCAGGAGGAAGGGGTGAGACAGGGTGATTTGCTTCTGTTGGTGAGAGATTTGAGTTCTAGTTGGTTTTGTTTTGTCCGTTCTGGAGAGAAAAGTAACCTATATTTTTACTCCTTTTGTCCTCAGACTGCTAGAAGAGTTGGGGAGTGACTTTGTGTAAGCCTGTGGGTGTCCATAGGTGCAGTCAGGATGCTGGAGGCCTGCAGGAAGGTGCAGCCAGATCCCCCTGCAGGCACCTTCCAGAGGGGGCTTGTAGGAGATTTCAAACATATTTTTCCTTTAAGTGCCTCTTTTCCACCTAGCTTTAACATTCTTCTTCTTTTTCTTTTAGCCCAGAAGAGATCTCTTTAGTTTGTATGAATTTAAACTCACCTTTGAGTCACAATAAAAAAAAAAAGTCCCTACCCAGTGTACAGTCCTAGGGAGCTCTCTTGACTTCAGCTCCCAGCAGGCCTTATGCTCCACCCTTGTGGGTTAAGTTAGTTGAGCCTGTGCTTTGGGGTCCTGAGAGAAGCCCTTATCTGTGAGTGAGGGAATGGAGCTGCTCTTCTGGGGTTCTACTCCCCAGCTCTTACCACTTCCCGTTGGTGTGGCCTTTACTTCCTGCCACCGATAGGCAACTCTTCATAAGACCCCTCTGCAGAGCAAGTCAGCCTGAGCCACTTTGTGTGTTCAAAACTCTATGACTCTGGGCCAGGTCTCCTAGACACATGGTGGAAATGTATCCCAAACTAAGTAAGCCATGTTTCCTAGGGTGACAGAAGGATTTTTGTCATTGGTTTATATTGGGACCAAAGGCAGTACTCAGCCTCTGTGCTTGGACGCCCATGGTCCTTGGATTCCAAAGAGGCTGTCTCTGGTTCTGTTATACCAGAAAGCTGTAGAAAGGGAGCTGATTCAAGCCACACTTGTTGGCATCCTTTTTAAGCCCTTTGGAGGCAGTCTCTTTGAGGTAGATGTTAGAGCCCTGACATCAACGACTTCTGTATCTTAGAGGTGCATGTTGGGTCTAAAGTGTCTTTGAACAGAACACTAGTGAAAGCCGTGCAGGGAGCAGCTGAGTGCCACAGCCACTCACGCACATGTTCTGGATGCCAAATGACTGTGGAGAAGGACTTAAAGGAAGGTGACTAGAGCCTCTCTAAGGGTCACCAGCATTTTGGTTTCTCTATAACCAGCACTCGGATTCCCGATGGCATCACATGGTGTGGGAAGGTTGTGATGCCTGCTGCTCCTCTGCCTTTTTGAGGTACTCCTAGCCATCTTCCCGCAGTCCTGGAAGTGGAAGTGCAATATGTAGAAACATGTGGTCTGTACAGATTATGTAGAAGCGATGACTGTAAAGCAGTGACACTACTTTTTGTATCTATCTTGGGCAAGTCAACTTATTACCTTAGAGTAAAATTATGCCAAGAACTTTTAGTGTGATCACAAGCCAACTTCTTGGTAAAGCTGGATTTATTTCAGGTCCATGTTTTCTTATTCTAGTTATAAAAAAATTACTGTTCCTTAGTTTGTTAGAGTTGAGGCTCCCCATCCCTACCCCTCACCCCCAGCCCCAGCCCCCGTCCCTGCTTGTACTATCTCCCATTTGCATGTCTTGCCCAGGAATAAGGAAGTCCACTTGAAAGTGGTGCCCAGGTAGAGAATTAAAACCTAATATTAATACAACCTGCTTTTCAGGGCAAACAAAACCCTTTCTTTCCACTGGCAGAAATCATCTTTCAGGGCCTAATGACTTGATATAAAAGCTTGCTTTATAGCATTCATGTCCAATACAGAGCTAGATTTAAAAATTATATATATGATGAAAATATTAACATTTCTAGATTAAAAGTATTACTGTTCTTTTGTCATCCACAGTAGCAAGTTGAAAGCGCACACAATCGAAATCCATAGATAATCAGTGTTTCAGCTCCTCTGTCAAACAATTGATTTACATATCTGTCCCTTCCTGTTCCTCTTCTACACACATCCCCTTTTCAAGGGACTGGAAGTGGGGAAGGAAAAGAAGCTCAAAGAAGGGCCAGCAGCTAGCCACCAGGCCAGGGTCCCAGTGAGCTTAGACGTGTAAGACACTGATGGGGGAACCTTGAGCATAGTCTGCTACTGAGTTCTCTGCTGCCTCCTGACCAGAGAGAACTCTTAGTCCCATGGGATGAACAGGCTGTGTTGGACAGAAACAGAAACTCCACCATTTGAGCACATTTCCTGACTCTTGGCAAAGCTTGCTGTTTTGTTCCTTCCTTCTGCAGTCTGATGTCCTGGTGTACAGCAAGGGTGCTCTTGTCCTCTCGGACTATGTTGGTTTTGTCTCCTGTAAAAGCAGTTTGGTTTTCTGTGGTCTTAGTGATACTTAGAGAGTGGCCCTCCCACCCACACTCTGATGTAGCACAAAAAGCCATTTTCCCGTTTGTCCTTTCTTGTTTCCTGGTGTTGGGCTTCAGGGTGAACACGGGAGGGTTTACTGTTACAGCCATGCTTTTCAAGAGCTGGTTACCACAGGTGTAAATTCCATTGGTCCCCAGGTACCTTAGAGCTCTGGAAGCTTTGGCTGGGCCTGAAGCAGGCGCAGTGGGGTTCTGGGACCTCCATATGTTGTCACCCGTCTTAAGTTTGTGAGATTTCAAAGGAAAAAAAAAAATCTCCCCTTGTCTGGTGTCAAAAACAGAAGTTCTGAGTTGTGCTTCGATGGTAGCACCATCTCCTTGGTGTTCTTTCCATGTTGTTAATCTTTTTTAAAACTTTGGAGAAGCTTTTTTAAAGGCCCAGTTTAGTCTGCAGAGGGTGAGTCAGAGGCAGTTTTCAGAGAAAAGGCCAGTTTCACTAAGTAGTTGTAACTGCGGTTGTGCTAGTTACAGGGCAAGAATACAGAGGAGGAGCAGAAAGCTCACTGACTGGGGAAGAGTCTTAGGGAGTTGGCAGGCTTCTCCCTGCAGAGGCTGGAGGGACAGGCAGGAAAGGACAGCCTCCCTTTGTGGCTGCTCTGAGGCTGGGCCAGGCTCTGCTCCTCCTGCAGGTATTCGAGGCCATACACAGTGCTTGCCTTACTTTAAAGCTATTTGCCACGGTCCTGTTACACAGTGTGGATGTCCTTTTGCAGTCTGGTGTGCATGCCATGTGATCAGGACACCTTTTCCACCTTCCCGGTTTCCTATGAGCAAGTAAATCTACCCTGAAATGTTCGATCTGTACTTAACCTACCTTGTCAGTGTTTGCTGTTGGTTTTCTAAAACAATCTGATCAATAAATCTCTAAATCTACTTGGTCTAAGTTGCCATGATTGTCTGCAGTCTGCCTGTGAGCAATCCAGAGAAAAGGCCACTATTGGAGCTGAGCCCTGTACTGGGGTTCTCTTAGCCCTGCTTTATCTTGGGACCTTTCTCCCAGTAATATATCGCCTCAGCTCTGTTAATCCAGAGTAGCCAGGGACACTCCATCCACATCGGGTACTTTTAAGGCTTGCCGTCTAGAATTTGGACACACTCCTTTCTATTCCCATTGACTTTTTCTAAGGACAGATCTCTTTACTATGATAATGAGAGTCTACAATGGGGCTGGAGAGATGGCTCAGTGGTTAAGAAGTGAAGGTGGGGAGTTCAAATCCCAGCAACCACATGGTGGCTCATAACCACCCTGTAATGAGATCCAATGCCCTCTTCTAGTGTGTCAGAAGACAGCTACAGTGTATCTTTGGGCTGGAGTAAGTGGGGTTGACGGGGTGAACAGAGATCCTAAAATTCTTTTTTTTTTTTCTTTTTTTTTGGTTTTTCGAGACAGGGTTTTCTCTGTGTAGTCTTCAATTCCCAACAACCACATGAAGGCTCACAACCATCTGTACAGCTACAGTGTACTCACATACATAAATAAATAAACCTTTAAAAAAAGAATAATCCTTTTAACATTCATATTTTTGACCTACAAGAGCTTTGAAAAAGATTCTTTAAAAAAGCTGGGCGGTGGTGGCGCACGCCTTTAATCCCAGCACTTGGGAGGCAGAGGCAGGTGGATTTCTGAGTTCGAGGCCAGCCTGGTCTACAGAGTGAGTTCAGGACTGCTAGGGCTGCATAGAGACCCCTGTCCCTAAACAAACACGATAAGTAAAAACCAATCCCCAAGCTGGCGTTCCAAGGGGGTTGTAAGCCGCTGGCATGGGGGCTGAGAACTGAACTCTCCAAGGGCCCATGTATTTTTTGTGACTACCAAGCTATCTGTCCTGCGTTCCCCAGAAAACAGTCTTCTCTGCATTTGACTGAGTTCCTAGGCAGGAGCTGTTCTGGCCTGGTGGGAGGGGAGGGGCAGTACCTCAGCTGGCTTTCATGGGTTTGTGCCTCTGGTCCCATCTGCTTCTCAGATTCTAGTTTATCAGGAAACTATTACAGAGCTACCATGTTACCTAGCACGGTTAGACTGCACCGCTGCAGTCTCTGCTCTGCTCAGCCTACCAGTCAGAAAGCCTTTTTTAAGGAAAAGGACAGCTGGCCGTGGTGGCGCACGCCTTTAAATCCCAACACTTGGGAGGCAGAAGCAGGCAGATTTCTGAGTTCGAGGCCAGCCTGGTCTACAGAGTGAGTGCAGGACAGCCAGGGCTACATAGAGAAACCCTGTCTCGGAAAAAAAACCAAACAACAACCAAACCAAAACAACAACAACAAAAAAACAGGAAAAGGACATGTTCTCTACCTGCTCTGTTTACTAGGGTGGTGGCTACTTTCCACATGGGCCATTGAATACTCCAAGGCTGGTTACTGAGACAAACTGAATCTGCAGTTTGATTTAAATGTATTTAAATATAAATAGCCACACTAGGCTCCAGCCACAGATTGGCAGTTTTAGGAAGATGTGGGGTTGGGACTGGACTTTGTTCCTACCTCTCTGAAACTCGCTTTCCCTTGGGTGTGGTGGACTCTTCAGTCAGAGGAAGTGGACTGGATAGAAGGATCTCAGGGACCTTGAGAGTCCAGCCTCTGGTGAGTAGGATGCTTGCCAAAGGTGCTGTACAGCTCTGTACAGGTCTAGGGTGGCCACCACCCCGTGACCTGATACTCCGCTGTGTTTGGTGTCAGCTCTGTAGACCAGGTGAGTGCCACACTTGTGGCATGCTCGCTCATGTGTGTGACCCCAGGCTTGGACAGAGTAGGAGGTGCTGTAAATGGAGGAGGTAGAACAAAGCTGGCTGCAGGGCTAACGTGGAAGCCACTGCTTTCTAAACCATGCAGGGCTGGTGAGATGCCTCAGTAGAAAAAAGCCGCCTAAACCCACGTAAAGGTAGAAGGCGAGATGCACACACACAACGATCATTCAAAAAATAATACATATTTATTAAAAATGAAAAATTTGGGGTCTGAATCCCCAAAACTCAGTTCTGGGTTTTTGTTTGTTTTGTTTTTTTTTTTTTTTGCTGTTATTTTAAATATTTTTAAATAAAATGTTATTTTAACAAATCTCAGCTCTGTATCAACTGGTTTAAAGATTTGGGGACCCCTTTCTCACAGCTACTCACCCTCTTCCTTGTTCCTAATCGTCTAGCAAAGAACTGTAGAGCCACGGCCAGAATGTGCATTGCTTGTCTTTGCCCTGTCACCTTGATGTGAGGGTGACAGTCTGATCAGACTCGTCCCTTCCTTCCCTTTGCTCTTATTTCTCGAGAGCCACTGAAATAAGAGTAAAATGGCGCCAGTGTCGTTCTTCCTCAAGTGGATTAATAGTGTTTCCTGAGACCTCTGTGAGGCTTCAGTGACCTGTGGGGAGTGCTTCTAGACTGAGGCCGCGTGGTCCTAGCGCATAGGTGTTAGTCATTGCTGCTCTCTAGAGCACGGAGGTCTCAGACTGAGACGGCCTTTAGGTAGCATTTTAGAGATAAAAAGGATAGTATCTAAAACAAACAAACAAACAAACAAAGCATCCTAGCCTAGCCTACTTAGTCTGGTAGCATTGAGGCTGGGGATATGTAGCAAGGGGGTAAGAAACCTGCCTAGCACCGTGACATGCAAGGCCCTGGGCTGGACCTGGGCCGCTGCCATCTCCCTCTCCTTATGAAACAAAAACTTGTCTTTCTAGATAGTGTGAATACCCCTTTTCTCACTAAGTCTGTAGTTGGAGTCATTCAAAGGATACAGCAGTTAAGCTCTGCACTCGTTCACATGCAGCCCGACTGGTATTTGGGAATCTTTAAGAACCAGTTCTAGAGAGGAACGAATGAAGGGGGAGGTGTCAGGAGCTGAGCCTTCCTTAGTGTGGCTGACTGCTGATCTCAGCTCTGGCAGAGACATCCTGGAGTTTTTACAACCTAAGAACTAACACCTTCCTCCCAGGGAAGATATCAAACAAACACTGAACTTCCTGGGATAATGGGACCATTTGGCCTGTTGAAGATGCCTGGGAGCCTTCTTCACAGAGACAGCTTCCTGAGATAAGA
>JADRCC010160067.1:0-10783 GCA_019843855.1 Hylomyscus alleni | reverse complement strand
TTTTTTTTTTAAAATGTGTCTGAACAATAAAAACCAGAGTATTCATACTAAGACTTACAGTAATTCAAAAGAATGAGAAATGATTGATGGTGATGGGGTGATGACCTATCCAATGAGTGTTCGACATGGAAGCATGAAGACTTGGGAAAGTGGAGATAGATGCTTCCTGGAACTTGGTTGCCTGCTGGTATGCCTCAGGCTTGTCAATAAAGTGGAGAATGATTAAGGAAGACACCTAACACTTACCTCTGGCTTACACATGTACCAAAATATGTACATGTGCACATACAATACAAGTACAGGCTCTGGAGTTATTAGTAGACTGCTTGCCTATCACACACAAAGCCTTGGGTTCAATACCAGGCTTTGTGATACACACTTGTAAGTCAAGAGTACATAGGATCAGAAATTCAAGGCCACTTTCAGCTACCTAGCATAGGAGATGTAAGACTTTGTCTCAAAAACAATTATTAAATAGTCAAAATAATAGTAAATGTTGTTTGTTAAGCTTAAAGTATATAGCTGAGTGCAAAAGTGAATTAAAGAGCAGTAAGTTCCTTTTGTTGCCATTGAACTTCCCCAGAATTATAGTTGTGTCTCTGTTTTTATATATGTAGATAAGTCTTCAAAGGTATAAAACTTTATGGTTTTTTGTCTAAGTAATACTATTAAATAGATGTTCTTATGTGGTTTTCATAGAAGGAATGTATTTGAGATGGGGATAGATTTAAATTCTTTTCATATGCTTGTATTTTAAAATTATAAGCATATGTTTCTTTTTACATTATGAAAGCATTGTCTTTAAATATTATGATGTTAAAGCATATTACTCATTTTGCCTGTGATAATATAATTTCCCCAAACTTGGAAGATTTGAAAAGAAAATAAATACTAGGAGTTAGAGAGCTTCCTCCATATTAGAAGCAAAGAAACTAAAGAGACTTTAAGATAGAAGATTGAGGTCCCACCTGGAGCAGTACTTCCACACTCTGATGACTGACTGGGAGTGCTTTTGTTTTCTTGTGTTTTTTTGGCCCGCAGTTTGCATTCATTGATCAGTGAGTTGGCTGACATTCAAACCCACCGACAGCAATGAATGTTGAGTGCAGCCATCAATGTTTCCATTTGGTGAAATTGTCTTGGTCTTTCCCATCTCCTGGGTCTTCTTCCCACATGGTTCTTTGAAGTCTGTTATATGTTAGTAACCAGTCATCTGTATGGTTGAGGACTCATAATTATAGATAACCTTGACTGTACAGCAAGAACTTGTTCAAGACAGAAGAGTTATGAGGAGGAACGCACTGTGTGAGAACCTCATAGGTAGCTCTGATCACATGGGCTGGCACTTGGGTATTGATGTCTGTAAAGCAGCCCTCAGAGACATTGCTTCATCTTTTGTTTCAAGCTGAGAAGTGTAAGTGCCCCTTTTCAAGGTAAAGCAGTATAAATTATGATTGCAGTTAAGTAAAAGTTTTTTTTTTTTTTTTTTTTGGTTTTTCTAGACAGGATTTCTCTGTGTAGCCCTGGCTCTCCTGGAACTCGCTCTGTAGACCAGGCTGGCCTCGAACTCAGAAATCCGCCTGCCTCTGCCTCCCAAGTGCTAGGATTAAAGGCATGCGCCACCTCCGCCCAGCTTAAAAGTTTTTTATAGTAAGCATTTGCTGTGAGCTAGAAATAGTTCAAAGTACCCTCGTATATCTTCTCATTAAATCAAAACTCTGAGTTTCTCTCCTCTCCTATTCTATATTTGAGAAAACATACTTGGATACATAGGCTCACACAGAGATGGCCTAAAATTCATTAAATAAGCCCATGGAGATGGAAATGTATCTGGTTGTCTCATGAAGCTGTCAAATCCTAATCACAATAACTGAAATTGAAGATACAATATGAGTTGTACAGACATTGAGTAGTTTTGTGCTGTTTTTTGCTGAGCAAATCTTCTCCTTGACTCTAAAGCAAAAATTTGAAAGGATGTGGAAGAAATGAGAATAAAAGGCTTAACTAGATTTTATTTCTATACTAAATAGACATTTCTAATACACTTTATTTCTGACTAGATTGGCATATTTCTAGAAGATATTTGAGTGCATTTGGTACTATGATGGCACTTCCCATAAATTGTTCAGATGAAACACTTATCAAGATATTACAAAAAATGGACGATATAAATACATGGAAGCTTTAAAAAAAAAGTTGCTGGTTCCTTTTAGAGAAGAGGCCACAGGACTGTCCCTTGTGATGTCATTTGATATATCTGTACAGCCTACTCCTTTGCTTCAGGAAACGTGTTGTCTGTAAGAATCCCAAGGTACAGTCAACGGTCGGTGGTTTTTTTTGTTTTTAAATCCCAAACTCACCGACAGCGTTGAATGTTCCATGGAGTCCTCTTAAGGCTGGCTTGGTTGCCCATCTTTGGCCTGCTCTCATGTTCTAAGGGCCATTGCTGTTGGGTCTCTCACATTTTTCCCAAGATTTCAAGTTAACAGTACTTACACTGTGAAGTTAGTTTGCATACAGCAGAGAGGTAATGAGTTGCAGGATTGTGAGACTGAAGTTTACATTGCTGACTAAAAATGGACATCTGTGGAGATGCTTTTCAATGGTATAGTTCTGAAAACATCAATTTATCAATTTTATAGTAATATTCTAATTATTGAGGTACAAAAACAAGAAAGACCATAACATATACTAGGGACTTCTGTATAGTAGGATTTGAATATTTAATTCCAACCGTGTTTTTCTTAAGAAACAGACACTTACCCAGAGTTTCATAGCCAGAACTTGAACACCAGGCTTCATTGTTCCAGTATTCGTTGTTTATGCTACTTCTTCCTTTACCTGTCTCAGAACATACTCCTAACATGAAGTTGAACCTTCACCGCAGAACTAAATCAAACAAGCAAATTCCTTCTTGTTTGCCTATAGTAGTTGAAAATAGGTCTAGAGTCGTATATTTCAGAGAAAAAGATGAAAGACAAAACTCCCTGGCTGAGAATCACTGCTGCTAAATTACCACAGAAGTGCTAGTGATGGTCCATGATTTTTTTTTTTCCCATATAGGAAAAGCAAAAATTCTATGTGTACTAGAGTACAGAGAGTGGATCTGGAGAGATGACTCAGCAGCCAAGAACATATACTTTTCTTGCAGGGACTTTGATCCCAGCACCCGTCTTAACAACCATCTATAACTACCAATTCCTGCTGCTGGAATCTGTCAACTTCACTGGCACTTACAGTTCCATGAACATTTACACACATACATACACATAATTAATAAAAATCTTTTAAAAAACGCAGTAACTAAAATGCCAGATGTATCTGATCTTTGTTTTAGGTGGTTATTTTTATTACTAATTGACTTTCTTTTCCCCCTCCCTCTTTTCCTCCTTTTTTTCTCTTCTCCTCCCCCTCCCCTCCCTTCTCTTCAACTCTCCCTTCCCCCTTCCTTCCCTTCCCCTCTCCTTCCCTTGTTTTGAATTTGTCTGAAATTACTAAGCCATTATAATTTTAACTTACCTCTTTTCCTTTCCAGAGATACCTAGAATACTGAAACTCGTGTTACTCACAGAGATGTAAATGTTTCCAGAGTCTTTCTGGGCCTCTGGAAATTGTGAAAAACAAGAAGTATAAACTCTTCTGTTTGGATAGTTAGTAGAGAGTTCCTGTCACAGGTGGGAGTCTCTATAATTACTTCCAAAGTACTATGTAGGGAGCGTTGCTAGAAATGTTTGTGGTTATTTACCTGAGGCTAAATTTTTGTTTTGAAAACGATAGCAGTGGCCAGTGGAGCACATCTTTAATCCCAGCACTCAGGAGGAAGAGGCAAAGGAATCTCTGAATTTGAGGTCAGCATGTTCTACAGAGTGAGCTCCAGGATAACTAGAGCTGCCCAGACAAACCCTGTCTGAAAAAAACAAACAAATACATAAATAAATAGCAACGACAAAAAATAAAAGTGTGTCTGCATGGACATCTTTAGCTAAAGTGCTACTGACTTACCCTTTTACTGACCGAAGCTGTAGAGAGCCCTAGGGAATGCTTGTCCTTTTTACAGCCCCTGACATCATGAGCCCTGTGTCATCTAGATGAGATATTCAGTAGATAACAAAGAGAATGAGATGCTGCTGGGAAGATAAGGACCGAAGTGTTAACTTTGCCTTGAATGCTAAGAATGCTCTAACTTAGCAGATCACTTAAATGCTTAGTTAGATTTTCACTGAGTTTTAAACACTTAGTTGGATCTTCACTAGACTGAGAAGCAAAGATACTCCAATAGAGCAGGAGGGTGTTGACAGGACAGTCCAGAAAAGGAGTGTGCAAACGCTGATGAATAGCGATAGTAACCTCTTAGACTGTTAGTTATCTTCTGTTGAGAATGTGTGCAACACTTACTGCATATACAACTTTGTAAGTTAAAGTATGTGCATGTGTAATTGCTGTGTTCTCTCTAGTCAATGCTCTTGGTTTATGCAAAAATACAACAACTGTATTGTAATAGACTTTGGGAGCATTGTAAGAGGAAAGTCAATAAGTAATAAAAATATCCACCCAAAAATAGAACAACTGTATTGTGATAGACTTTGCCAAATTGAATGAATGCTTGGTTTTCTTTATCATTCCTTTAAAATGACCATAGTTTAAATTCTTCATGTTGCATGTTTGCAAAAGCAGTATTATATAATATTAGAGATTTTCAAACACTAATTTTGTAGAACTAGGAAAAATATATATCATCTCTTTCTGTTCTCTTCTCTATAAACTAGAAATAGTATGTGCTTCATAGAATGGTTGTGAGAACTAAAATTTACAATATTAAAAACCTCATAACCTTGTAAAGTAAAAAAAAAAAAAACCTCATAACCTCAATTTATAACTTCCAATATCTTTATGCTATTTCAAAATTATATTATTAAAATCAACTATAAACATTTTTAAATGTTATTAAATAAAATTGATCAGAATAGCATTGCATTAGTATTATATATGTATAGGGTTTGTGTTTTTCTTCTTCTTTTTTTTTTTTTTTTTTGAGACAAGGTCTCAGTGTAGCTCTGGCTGGTCCAGTACTTTCTGTGTGGACTGGGCTGGCTTTAAACTCACAATTGCTAGGATTATAGGAGTGTGCCAACACACTTGGCATGTACACATGTTTAAAAGACATTTTAAATTAATGCTTTACCACTTTGTAAGGTTTTCTTCTCCCACACATTTCATTTTCCTTAATGTGTAAAATGAGAATATAATTGCCAACCTCATTTATTGTGAGTATTAAGATAGGTAACATAATTGAAAACCCTATGTAAAGGTATGGACTATCTCTCTAAATATTTCACATAAAACCCAGAATTCTGGGGGCTGCAAAGATAGCTCAGCGGGTTAAGAACACTGACTGCTCTTCCAGAGGTCCTGAGTTCAATTCCCAGCACCACATGTGGCTCACAACCATCTTTAATGGAATCCAAAGTACTCTTCTGGTGTGTATGAAGACACTACAGTGTACTCACATACATAAAAACAAATAAATACATCTTTAAAAAAAAACACCAGAATTCTGAAAGCAAATTTGAGTTATAAAGTTTAAGAACTCATCCAACACTTTGCAGATAAGGAAATTCTGCTACCTGGTCTCCATCTGGTAGAAAAAGCTTAGGAACTGTTGCTCCCAGCCAGTCTTACCTTCTTTGTAAGTTGAATTGGACAGTGATGGTTCCTACATAAAGAGCTATTTAGACTTTACCAAATTTTGTACTAATTGCAGACACCAGTTATTAGTAGTAATTCTACTTATATGATTGCAACTTCTAAAAGAAATTACCAAATGAGTATTGAATGAATTTAACCTTTGGAAGTGATCCATTATGGTTACTCTGAGTCTAGTTTTAGGTTAGGTTGAATAAATATGTTTTTTCAATGCAACGCTCAGAAAGAAATCTGCTGAGTACAGAATGCCTTCTTCAGTACTGGGAAGGAGGAAACAGCTTCCCAAGCTTATGGTGGGACAACAACAGGGCTCCATTGGTAAGAGTGCTTGCTGCCACACCTGATAGCTGTGGTTCAATCCCTGAAACTCACATGGAAAAAGCCAGTTCCTGTAGGTTGGCTTCTGATGTATGCACTTGTCTCATGGTATACATACCCCCCATATACTAATGTACACACACTAAATACAATAAAACTTAAATTTAAAAAGAATGTGCCAAAGTAAGGGTAGAAGTTGGAAATTTAAACTTAAGTGGCTGGAGAGATGGCTGAGCAATTTGAGCACGTACTTCTCAGGCAGTGAGCCTGAGTTCTATTCCTGGCACTCAAAATGGGTAGCTGATTCCTGCTCCAGAGTAGTCTGACTCCTTTGGCACCTACATGGACATACACACCCCCATGCCACCCCCCAATCCCACATAACTAAAAGTAATAAATGCAGTGCTTCCAAACATTTTGTTTGCTATTTGATACAATAGTTAAAGAGAAAGTTGTTAGGCCAGGCTACCAAGATGGCAAATTGGCTCAACAATAAAGGCAGTTTCTGTTCTTCAAATGGAATATATACTTCAGTATTTGTCAAAATACTCTAAGGACTACCTGACTTTTTTATCCCACAGTTAACATTGATTTTATGTGTTTTGAGATATTTTAAATTTTACATATTCACAGGTCTTTCCCTTTTCTTTGTTAATTCCTAGGCTATTTATGCTAAGTAAACAGGTCTTCTGAGTAACGGTACCAGGGACTGTTCAGTTAAACTGATGAATTACGAATATAAAGCCATAGTGCTGGAGAAGTGACTTGGTGATAAGAACACAGGCTGCTTTTACAGAGAACTCCCAGCCCCTCGCTTTCACCGACTCCCTCTCCCATCCCTCTTTCCAGGTTCTTCCTGTACAAGGCAGGTATAATTTCTATCACTGTGCTAAGTCCCATCCTCTGTATTAACTTTCTCTAAGTTCTCAAAGCTAACAAGACTTCTGAGTAGTAGTCTGATGGTTTATAAACTGACTTTACATTCTATATTAAAGTATTAATAGTGGGAAATGTAACTTGGTAGTAATGCAGGTTTCAATGTCCATCCCCAGACTTAATATTCAATTTTGTTAGGTGTAGGTATATATGTATATATGTATCTCCCAAATAATTCTCATGTAGCCATTTTATAATCATTTCTGAATCTCTGATTTAAGCTTGAGATCTTAGTTTTACCGGTAAGGAAACAGACTGAGAAGAAAAATGAAGATCCCAAGTCATACTTACTTGATTCTGTATGTGGGTTTATTACTAAACATTGCCTTTGTTCCATCCTGAAAAGAATGTTTTTTGTTTTGTTTTGTCTTGTTTTTGGCAGAAGTTTCCATAAGGCCTTCATGACAGTCTGCGAAGTACATAGCTTTCAAGTTAAGTCTTCCTGGCAGGTCAAATATCTTAGTCGTAGAGATGCATGCAGACTAGAGGCAATGGACTATTGACTTGGATTTGGTTTGCTTTTCTGAAGCATTTGACTAAGTAATGCTGAGTGGTGTTGGCTTAAAAACTGTCCATGGTGTGAAGTAAGAAGCAGCTGTTAAGTGATCAAAACCCTTTGTCAGTCTGTGGGGCTCTGATATTTACCAGGTCCTGCTACACTTACTGCTTTTCTCTAATCAAAAGTGACTAATTCCCACTAGATGGATCATTGTAGAACTTATGGCTGCTCTTGAGATTTTATTTTAATTGGTAGTGAGAAAGTAGGGATGATTTTAATAAAGTTCAAAAGCCTTCAACTCCACTCAGTTTAGGCTTTTGGCCAAGTGTCCATCTTCAGGATAGATTTAGTGTCAGCTGCTGCCTTGTGACTTGAAGGTATTTCAGAAAAGCCAAAGGCATTATGGAAGCCTTTTGTATGTTGGCAGGCAAAAGTGGCACTAGAAATCAAGGCCTGACACATGTCTTTAGCCTGGGAAAAGTGGATTTTGGACACTAATGATGGCTGTTGTCAAGCCTTAGCATGCTAAAGCTGGGAAGACAGAGGCTGGTGCTTCATTTGCATAGGAGCGGAATGATAGTTTAGAGAAGACTGCCAAGAGTTTCCTTTGCCCTGACTGTATGTCAATGATGTGTCCTTCATCCTGGACTCTTGTCAGAACTTTTTAGTGGCTGATGGATTGATACTGGACATAAGGCAGTATGGTTACCTAGTGCACTTCTGTTTTGGTTTGTTTTCTTGCTGTTATGTATAAAACTGAGTTTGTATATTTTAGGCTAGTGATCTGTTCTTTTTATATATAAAGTGATTTTTAATCTTGTGATTTTCAGCACAAGTTTCTTATATGCAAAATGGAAATTTATACTTTTCTTTATCACTGAGTTTTTCTGAGATTTAATGAGAGTAATAAAAAATTTCTGGCATATAATATCTAAATTTCAGTTACAATTAATATTATAATAATTTGGCTAAATTTGCAGTATACTTGTAAGACTGTCTCAACAAGTGTCTTAGCAGAAAATTACTGTATAGAAAAGCAAACAGTTGAAGCCAGGAGGCCCAGTTTTAATTATACCACTTGCTACTCAGTTCCCATATTCTCATAAAGAAGCAGGTTATACCAATCAGAACACAGAGTCTGAAGGTCTCTTGCTGCTGGAAGCATTGTCTGCAGAGCTTTAATTGTCCTTAAGTTTGCAGCAGAAATGAAAATGGATAAATTTTAAAGTATTTTCATTTGTTTAGACAAATTTTAAAGTTTTGACAATATATCTCAATGTAATAGACCATTTATGAAATACTAATGATGTCCTTCCTGGGTTTGATCCCTAGAATGATAAGATTTATGTAAAATTTAAAATATAGTAAATCTGTGTATTTACACAGTTAACATAAGTACCTTTCCTCACCCAGTGCAGAGCAGTGAACCCAGAGCCTTGTACATGTGAGGGAAGTGCTGTGCTACTCAGCTGTGCACTAACTCTACCTAAGAATACACTGCAAAACAAACCAAAACAAACAAAGAAAATCAACACCAAAACCCAGTTAGATGGATTTTGTGGGCTGAAGTTGTATGTCACAGATAAGTACTTGTCTGACATGGATTAAATCCACATTTGAGCCTTCCCACCCCCAACTCTACAAAACAAGTCACTAAACAAAAACATATGTGTGCTGTATGTATGTATGTATGTATGTATGTATGTGTGTGTGTGTGTGTGTATGTGCATGTTCTTGTGTATTTTAGCTAGAAGTCAACACTGGGTGTCCTTTCCTCTATCAATTTTTTTATTTGTTTTGTTTTATTTCATTTATTTATTTATTTATTTATTTATTTATTTATTTTTATTGAGACAGGATTTCTCTGTATAGCCCTGGCTATCCTGGAACTTGCTTTGTAGACCAAACTGCCCTCAGACTCACGGAGATCTACCTGCCTGCCTCCCCAGTACAGAGATTAAAGATGTGTGGTATCACTGCCTGGCTTTGTTGTTTTTGTTTTTCCTCTATCAATTTTTACTTTTTTTTTTGAGTCAGGGTCTCAGAGATCTTGGAGCTGACCTGATTTGACTAGACTGGCTGGCCAGCAGAGTCTAAGCACTGGGATTAAAGATGTGTTTGCTGCTCCTAGATTTTTATGTAGGTGCTGGATATCTGAATTTTTTTATGTACTGTGTCTTATTAATATCCATTCATGGGAACTGGAGAAACTACTCAGTTGTTAAAAGGTCATAAGTTTAATAATTCCAAGCAACCACATGGTGAATGGATTACAACTGTCTATAATGAGATTCAGTATTCTCTTCTGGTATATAGCTATGAATTCAGACAAAATACCCATGTGCATAAAATATATAACATCCTTTAAAAAAAGATAAGAAAAAATCCACTGCATGGACATTTTACCTAATCATTATTTTTGTGATATCATACATTGGCAACTTAGAACACAGCTGTTAAACAAGTTATACAATATTGGGAAGCAATGAAACTCAATATACTATCAAAAATTTCAAAGTACGAATTTTTGCTTAAAAGGTCAAAAATTTTTTTGAGACAAGGTCCTTCTTACTATCTAGCTCTAGCATCTAGCTCTAGCATCTTTTCATCTAGCAGGCAGATCTCTGTGAATTTGAGGTTAGCCTGGTCTACACTTCAAGTTCCAGAACCTCCAGGGCTATATAGAGAGACCCTGTCTCAAAATGAGGAGGAGAAGAATAAGAAAAGAAAAAGGAGGAATCCTCTTTATTTGTGGAATCCTTTGGTTTATACCAACAGGTGCTAAGTTGGTTTTTTTTTTTAATGGATCTGGCTCTTTGTAAAAGATTTCAGCTTCTAGACATGGGGACATACTCTTAAACTGGTTGGGAATTTTAAAAACAAAGTAGCTTGTGTCCTTGTGTGACTGGTAAGATGGCTCAGTTAGAGGACCTGGGTTCAATATCCAAAACCCTCCATTCTTCATCCATTCATCCATGTATCGAAATCTCTCTTGGCTGTCTTGGAACTCACTTTCTAGACTAGTTTGGCCTTGAACTCACAGAGTTCTGCTTGCCTCTACCTCATTTTTTTTTTTTTTTAATTTAGGGCATGGGGAGGGGAGTCGAGGGTAGTAGAGGCAGAGAAAGACAGAATGTAGAGAAGTAGAGGCTGACCATGACCAGAGAGGGGGGCAGGGAAGAGGGAGAGAGCGGGAGCATGAAGGCAAGAGCAAGAGAGCGCCTCTACTTCTTGAGTACTCAAAATAAAGGCTTGCACTACCGTGCCCAGTTTTTTATGACTATACACACACACACACACACACACACACACACACACACACACACA
>JADRCC010160066.1:0-12024 GCA_019843855.1 Hylomyscus alleni | reverse complement strand
AAAAAAAAAGAAAAAAAAATTCAAACATAGCCAGTAGCTACTGATTAAAAATTGTCACATCTGTGGCTTCCCAGTCCCATGAAGTTTCCACAGTAACATCCTTCCTGCCTCCACATCTTACATAAGCATCACACAAACACAGAGCACACATGCCAGCAGCACTGAGTCGATACACAGGTATTAGAGTGCCACCTTCATATGTTCCTTAGTCCCTGTGACATGTTTTATGCATGGAGAGGCCTTGAACTTCTGATTCCTCTGTTTTCACCATGCAAGTGCTGTGATTATAGGTGTGTGCTATCATACCTGGTTTCATATACTGGATAAATCTTTAAAGGAAGGTTACCAAATTGTCACATAGACAAATTTTAGCTTTTCTGAAAATCCTTGTATATGAGATGCTAAAACCTAAAACACTGGTTTTCCTCCAGAATGACATCATTGACATAACCCAGCACTGGACTGGGGCACAAAGGAACCTGGGATGGGATCTGAAGGATGATGCTTCCCGGAACAAGAGCCTAACCCAATCTTGCTCCACTTGGGGACAATTTATCAGAACCAATCAATCAACCAAATAAACAAAACAAAACAACCCCAGTAAAATTGAACAAGAAAAAATATTTTATTTGTCTTGAATCATACTTGGAGGAAAAACAGGTGAGGCCAAAGGCATCTGTGTGAGGCTCTTCCTGAAGGGAAGCTGGAGGTAGGTGGGAGGAGTGGAGCTGGTTTGTGAAAGGGAGTGGGAGGAGGAAGAGGAAGAAGGAGAAGAGAAGGAGGAAGAGGAAGAAGAGGAAGAGAAGGAATCCTTCAGCATTCTGAATTCCAGGAGACAGGCAGGGGAGCAAGAGCCACATTCTTCATTCTAAGCAGCAGAGCTGGGCTCACTCTATAGCTTTCCCAGGCTGGGAGTGGAGGCTGAGGCTGGGAAGGAAGCTCAGTGGCCAGGATAAATGGGAAGGACACAGCTGCTAACACTGTTAGCTATCTGTGTGATACAGGGGCAGGGAAGGACTTTTCAAATCACCCAAAGGCCTAGAGTACTTGGCAGATGTGTGTGACCTGCCCTAGGAGGGTGTCTGTGATAGCTGTGTTGAAAACCCACAGGCAGCCACATGACATGTTGGCCCTTTGACTCATTGGGACAGTGGGCCCTTAGCTTACACTCTGTAGGTGCTGTATTTGCTTTAGGCCAGGCCTGAGGGCAGTGAATACCAACACCAGCCCCTTCCTCTCTACTTCTCTTATTTCCCAGATAGACCAATAGGCTCTTACATTGTTCTCCAGGCCCTCGATAACCTCGATGCCATTGTGGCTGAGGTATAGTTCACGAAGGTTCACCAAGCTCTGTAGACCTTCGATCTTTGTTAGTCGGTTGCTCTGTAAAAACAGTTAAGAAGTGTCAACCTCGGGGCTGAGTAGATTTTGTCACTCAAGCTTGAGAACCCAAATTTGGACTCCCAGAACCCACAAAATGCCAGGAAGTGTGGCGGCTTGCCTATAATTTCAGCCTTGGATGGCCAGAGACTGGAGCTCCCCACAGCAAGCTGGCCAGAAAAAGAAGCCCTAATCAAAGTTAGCTCTGGTCTGACTATGAGGCCCACTCTACGAATAAGGTGGAAGAATGATCAAGAATGATTTCCTGCTTTAATATGGGGCCGTCACATGCACGCACACATATGTATGAAAACACTCATATTCACACCATACACATAAAAATGGTAAAAGAAAAAGAGCTGTTAGCTACACAGAAGGTTAGAAATGGCTTTAGAAATGCCATTTCCAATTTATCCTGAAGAATCCTAAGAACAGGTATTTATATTTAAAATGTGTTGGGGGTGGGATCAGGTGGGAACAGTCCAGTGGTTAAGAGCACTGGCTGTTCATCCAGAGGACCTGGGTTCCATTCCCCAAATCCATATGGCTGCTCACAATCATCTGCAACTCCAGTCCCGGGGGAATCCAGTGCCTTTTTCTGGGCCTTCAAGACCATCAGGTAGACATGTGATGTACCACATGCAGGCAAAACATCCACACACAAAATAAAAACAAGAAAATAAAAAATTTAAAATATCCTTGAATGGAAAATAGAGATGATTAACACTTTGGGTATGTTGCACTGGTTGAAATCCACACATTGAAGCTCAGTGTTTTTTAAATACGAAAATCTCACTTTTTCTTTTAAATATATCTGAAGATTTACTTGAAAAAATTAAAAACTATTTTTGTATCCCATGTGTGTATGTGCACACGCCCTTGCTGTGGTGAGCACGTACATGAGGTGAGGGGACAGCTAGTAGGAGTCAGTTTGCTCCTCCCATCACATGGGCACTAGGGGCTCAACTCAGGTGGTCAGTTCTGGTGGCAGAATTTTTACCTGTTTTGCCATCTCACTGGACCACTGAATTAACCTAACAATTTCAAAATGTCAAAAATATAATGAAAATATCTTTTATTCTTTGTGTTCTGTCTGAGTGTGTACATCTGTGGACCATATGCATGCCTGGTGCTGAGGCCCAGGTCCTCTGAGAGAGCAGCCAGTGCTCTCAACTGCTGAGCCATATCTTGCAGGAAGTCAATCTCTTCACTCACTATGCAGCACCTGGGAACTGAACTCAGGTCATCAGGCTTGGTTTGCAACATACACCTTTACTCACTGGGCCATTTCTCCCAACATTTTTGTTTTAGAAACAAATCAATATAATTTCTTTTACAATATCTTACAACTCAATTCCAGTTCAAGAACGCCTCTTCCACGGCAAGTTTGCAAGGCAAACTTGTTTTACTCAGAGTCTTAGAGGCTTACTGTGCCGTGACTGGCTGTTAGTGGGTCCTGCCAAACTAGACATCCCAAGCATGCCCAGTCATATCTCCCTTCACCCCTTCAAAGCTTGATTCTACTAATTGCTGCCACCGCTATCCTTCTCCCAAACAAAAACAAAACCTTAAAAACCAACAACAAGAATTCCAACATGAGCCGGGTGGTGGTTGCGCATGCCTTTAATCCCAGCACTTGGGAGGCAGAGGCTGGCAGATTTCTGAGTTCAAGGCCAGCCTGGTCTACAGAGTGAGTTCCAGGACAGCCAGGGCTATACAGAGAAACCCTGTCTCAAAAAACCAAAAGAATTCCAACATGAACCAGGCATAGATAGTAGTGCATACCTTTAATCCCATCTCTGGGATCTGTGGGAAGCAGAGACAGATCTCTTGTAAGCTGGAGACCAGCCTGATTTACAGTGAGTTGCAGGATAGCCAGAGCTATATAGTGAGACCCAGTTTTAAAATTTTAAAACACACACCCACACCCATACGAATCTGAATCTATGCATGTTAGTGCTGAGCTGATAGTTCCCATAGAGTCTGCACTCTGACATTTGAGGAAGACGCCTCATGACCTACCCATTACTCAGTCACCACCAGGGGAAGGAATGAGAGTCCTTGGTCCCTATTTTCTGTGTGTAACCATTTCCCTGCGAATATGTCTGTGCATCACGTGTGTACCTGGTGCCCTGAGAGGCCAGCAGAGAGTGGAGGGTTCCCTGAGACTCCAGTTATGGATCCTGTGAGTTGCTGGGAACTGAACCTGGATTATCGGAGAGAGCAGTCAGTGCTCTCCACTTCGGAACCACCTCTTCCGCCCCAGGGATGGAAACTTGCTTTTAAATTAAATTTTATTTTATGTGTGTGTGCTTTGCCTGAATATACATCTGTTTGTACCATCCCATACAATGACTGGTGCCTGTGGAGGACAGAGAAGGTGTCAGATTCCCTGGGACTGGAGTTACAGACAGTTGTGAACAGCCATGCGGTGCAAGGACTCCACCCTGGATCCTCTGGGGGAACAGCCCTTAACCACGGAGACATCTTTCCAGTTCTCAATACAAAATTCTTAAAAGTAAAAACAAATTATGTAAAAAAAAGGAATTTTAGTTTAGAGAGTTTGTGTTCATATAGCCCGTGGGTCTACTGTTTCGGTCACCTACTGACTGTAGATCATGAACATACCAAGGGAATAAAATCAGGTTGGGGGTAGAGGGTGGCCCAGTACCTGCATACTGAGGACTGTCAGGTTGGTAAGTGCATCCAGGTTCTGAAGTTTTGTAATTTTGTTTTTCCCCAGAAACAAACTCTCCAGGTTGGTTAACGTGTCAATATTTTCAATTGCCTGTCAAAGAGATAGAACATCAAGTTAAACGTTTTGTGTGGGCTCAAAACTTACACCAAGTAAGGTGCTTAGAACACACAACAAGGCAATCTAGACTTTCTCTGTGATGTTTGGACTCTGGGGATTTTCAATGAACTCTCTTGAACATACAGAATGGAAAAGAAGGAAACAATGGAGGATGAAGACTGGCTTCTAGGTTTACCCCCAACCTCTCACACTTTATTCCTGTATTTCTTTGTTTTTGTGACAGGGTTTCTCTGCGTAGCCCTGGGGGTCATGGAACTTGCTCTGTAGACCAGGCTGGCCTCAAGTTCAGAGATTCACGTGCCTCTTTCAAGGTATGTGCCACCTGGCCAACTCTCATGCTCTCAAAGAGCTCTGGGATTGGGCTGGCGAGATGGCTCAGTGGGTAAGAGCACTGGCTGCTCTTCCGAAGGTCCTGAGTTCGGATCTTAGCAACCACATGGTGGCTCACAACCACCCGTAATGAGATCTGACGCCCTCTTCTAGTGTGTCTGAAGACAGCTACAGTGTAATACACCAGAGTGAGTGTGGGCCAGAGCGAGCGGGGCCGGAGCGAGTGGGACTGTCCTAAGTTCAATTCCCAGCAATCACATGATGGCTCACAGCCATCTGTACAGCTACAGTGTACTCATACACATAAAAAAAATAAATAAATCTTTAAAAAAAAAAGAACTCTGGAATTATTTGAAAACTTAGATGCTAGTTGGCTTCTCTACCCGGGTAGCACTTTACTCTGCACAGCCTTTGGGACTATACACTCCTCTTCCTTGCCACAGCTGTCTCTGAGCCCTGGTTTGGTACCTTTACCACTCTTGAAGAACCTCAAGGGCAGGCCACAGTGTATGGTACAGTACTGCTAAAAACCAAATGGCGGGTGCTCCAAACATGGGGTGGGCAAACACTGGCCTCAGCCACTAACCAAGGAGGGTGAGGACAGGCATAAAACAATGACCCCAGGATGTCAAAATTAGGACTGACTAAACCCTCATGGCTGCCCATGGGAATTCTTCCCTCTCTGCATGGCAGAGCGTCCTCCAATACCAGCACCTATATGATCCTCTGAGTTTTTCCTCTCAGATATATGAGACTTTTTCCAATAGTTATTAGTCAACTGGTAAAGAACTGGTTTTGCTGTTGGTGGTATATGCCTTTAATCCCAGTACTGGAAAATCTCTCTGAGTTTCAGGCCAGTCTGGGCTATATAGTAGGTGAGAGCCTGTCTTAAAAAAATAAAAAATAAAAAAAAGGGGGAGCTCCTCTGGCAGTGGTGGCGCAAGCCTTTTATCCCAGCAAGAGGCAAAGAAAGACGGATCCCAGCAGCCTGGTCAGAGTGAGTTCGAAGACAGCCAAGGCTATACATAGAAACAATGTCTCAACAAACAAACAAACAAACAAAGAAGCTTCTCCTCTCCTTCTGACCATGGTTTCAGGGTTAAATGGATTGTAAACAGCAAACCAAATCCTGCCAGAGGACATTTAATGTTTAGGGGATGAAGGGCTAGCCTTATTTTCTGGGGCATTTCATTTCAGCATTAAGATACTTGCTTATCACATGACAGATCACTGTAAATGACCACCTTTCTCAGCTTGGGAAACACATCTCAGATGCAGATGGAGGAAAACCACTATGAACAGGTTAAAAAGGAAAGCTTGGCACAGGACCATGATATAAATGAAGAACCAATGAGAGCTAACTCCCAGACTAGACCAGTTGGTGTGAGTAGTTCTTATTAATAATAGCTTCCAGTTAGCATTTTTCCTTAAAAAATATTTCCCTGCTTCCTTCAAACAATATGAACATGAGAAAAACTAAGCTAAGCCATACCCTATGTGTACCACTGAAGATCCATAGAGCCCAGAGAACTTTTCCCAAGAGATAGTGTGACCGGTACCTACCCGAATCCGGTTAGACCCCAGCTCCAACATTTGCAGTTGATGTAAGTTGCTTATGTTCTCAATTTTATTGATTTTATTATTGACCAAGAAGAGTTTTTTCAGCTGTGTCAGTTTGTCAATCCCTTCAATGTTCCTCAGCAAATTAAAAGAAATATCTAGAACCCTAGAAAGAAGCAAAATATGTCTTGAATGAATATAGTTTGTATAGGAGTCGGAATCTCAATTAGAGAGTATCTGACCCAGATCTTGAGTCACTAGGAGGTGGGATCTGAGCATGGCCCCATCACTGACTGGCTCCCACTGGAGCTGTCCTCTTAGGGAACCATGAGGTTGCCTGGAGCTCGGAGGGCAGTGAAGGTAATCTACAGGCTATGCACACTGTCTCCTAGGGCCTTACTTAAGAGCAGAAACCAAATTTCATTGATGCCTGAGTCTATGGAGAACCTAGTACCATACACTGTACTAGTTCACCCTGAGCAGTGTTAGACTAAAACTGAAACAAAGAAAAATCACGAAGCAGTGGGCATGGTGGTGCATGTGTGCAAGGCCAGTCCTGCAGAGGTGGAGGCCTGAGGTTCAAGATTCAACATCACCATCGGCTACAGAGAAGTCAGCTTGGCCTGGGCTCAAAAAAAAAACGAAACCAAACCAAACCAAAACCCAACACCAAACAAAGGAGTGAAGTCCAGATAAGACTGCAGCTAGGTAAAGCTTACTCCTTGGCTCAGAAATGTTGCTGACACTTTTGTTTAAAAAGGGGATTATGGATTAAAGCTCCTCTTTTCCTGATTCTGACATCATTACTGCATGGACCCTAGCCAGACGCCTAGTTGGAGCCTTCAATGCTTATGGAGCTGTTGCGCCCTAGTAGGAGCCCTAGCACAGGACAGGACTGGTGTAGAGGCAGCCCTTCAGGACTACAGGAAGGCAGTGGGGAGGTTCTGAGGAACCTGGCCACCCAACCCATCCCACCTCCTGTGGGTTCCCTTACTCACTCCAATTCTGTTAGTGCCTCAAGATTCTCAATCTTCTTGATCTGATTGTCATAGAGATCTAGTTCTCGAAGACTCTGCAGTTCCTCCAGGTTCTCAATGCATTTAATTAGGTTTTGACGAAGGCAGAGTGACTGGAGGGTAGGAAGGGAATTGGCATTGGCTGAGGAGAACACAGGGCCACCCTCCAGGGTCTGTTTAATGCTGGCCTTCAGGAGGCAGGTGAGTGAGAGTGGGAAGCTGGAATTACCCTCCTCTACTTGAGGACAGGTACAGACCCAAAGGGAAGCCAGGCTGACCCCATGCTGAGCACACCTGTGTGGGGAGACATTGAATAGGATTGGAGTGTAGGCCACGTCCTGGAAGTTGAAGGAACCTTTACTGGGCTCCATTTTGAGAAGCAAACATAACTGCAGTGAGCTAGGGACAGGAGACTGCACAAATGCTCACTGAAGCAGTCTGAGAGCCCAGACAGGCTTGAGCTCTCCAAATACAGGAAAACACCTGTCTCATTCAGAATAGAGATAAGAGGATATAGGCCAGTACCACCCACAGGATGGGAACAAGGACTGCATATTCCCCAACTCAAGTAACGTTACCAAGTCACCTTGTGTACAAGGATAGATCAGGCCCTCTCACCTTCACTTTCTTTAGCACCTCAAAGCCTTCAATCTTTCCAATTCGATAGTGATTCAGATCAACATCCTGAAACATAGAAGGATCTTTCTCAGATCCATCAGACTTCATGGAGACCTGGTCAGGAGCTACATAGGAGAGTGCCATGTGGGGAGGCAAGGGAGAGGATGGGACATATCCACTCGGGACTGGCAGGTGACAATGACACAACGGAAGTCAACAGGCAGACACTCTCCGGTTTAGGTGTGATTTAGTGTTAGTCTTATACAAAACAGACCTAGTGTAGAGGTCAGTCTGAATTTAATCCCATAGCAACTGGGGCCACACACATGCTTCCCAGAGCTGGGGTTTGTGAGGACCCTGCCATCAACACAACTGCCGGACTCAATGTAACTAACTTATGAGTCACAAGCAGTTCATCTACCATACAGTTCTCACTGGCTAAGCAGAAATAGATTTCAACTGCTGGTATTAAAAACAATAAAAACGGGCGGTGGTAGCGCATACCTTTAATCCCAGCACTTGGGAGGCAGAGGCAGGCGGATTTCTGAGTTCGAGGCCAGCCTGGTCTACAGAGTGAGTTCCAGGACAGCCAGAGCTACACAGAGAAACCCTGTCTCCAAAAACCAAAACCAAAAAAACCCCCCAAAAAACAATAAAAATATAGGAAACCAACACAATCAAGGGAGGCTTAGGTGATCTGTATTTACTGATTTGTCACCTCTATAAAGGATAGTTAGCTGATGGTTAGAGCCCTCTGTGGCTATGCCCCCTGGTTAGCTGATGGTTAGAGCGCTCTGTAGCCCAGCCCATGAGCCTCAGTCAGGCCAGCAGCATTACCTCTGCGTCTTGGTCCAGGCTGATGGTTTCCATGTCTACTGCCAGCTCATGCTCCTCTAAAAAGAAAGAAAAAGAACTCTGTTTCTATGGGGCAGTGGCCGCAGGTTTTAGTAGGTAGAGTTGGCATTCTGCCCTAGGACCGGAGAAGTCGGGCTAATTCAAATGCTGGGACACTAGAGATGAGAAGGGTGACAGCAAAGTCGCCTAATGTCCATGTGTGCCTCTGAATCTCCCAAGATTCCCAATGCAGCTTGATGCTCCTGGCGGGAGAGGAGAGCAGCTGCCTGAGTGGTCAAGCCTAGTCACTGCTGGGAAACATGTCCCTATCACGGCTGTCCCCTTCTTGGAATCCCTGGTGTGCTGCCAGCAGCCTATCCACCCATGTGAATACTTTCCTTTTGTTTGTGGCAATAAATCAGGCCACTTGAATCAGAGCATGCTGGGTATATTACATGTTCTCGGATGTGCCTTTATTGCTTTGGAAAGTGGCCCAGCATCTACAGATGCTTCTCTGACAGAGAGAGAAGCAAAATGAAGTACAGCTCAACAGCCAGGATCAAATGCTTCAGTGAATAATTTAAGCGTACTTCTCAACTGGAAGCCTGGTGAACTAATTCCAGCAGAGAAGCCCATTTGGATTTCCTGAGCCTATCCACCCCTAAGACGCAGATATAAACCGCTTCCTGCTGCAGTGAAGAGCCTCATATGACAAGCCCCTCATTTTCATTTCATCAGAACCTGATTATGATATTGAAAGAACTAAATGCAAATACATGTGCATACATTCCTCGTAACAATTTGAGAATAACAGCGCTTCCCCCACCACTATCCAAGGGTTACCCACTATTCCCAGTAGTCTTATAATTTTTTTCCTTAGTTTGCACCAATTGGTATCCAAATAAAGCTATCTATTTTGACTGGATTCCTGTTCCTCTTCCCCCTTTTAGACAGGATCTCATTGTGTAGCTCAGGTCTTGGACTTTTTTTGAGACAGGGTTTCTCTGTGTAGCCCTGGCTATCCTGGAACTCATTCAGTAGACCAGGCTGGCCTTGAACTCAGAAATCCGCCTGCCTCTGCCTCCCAAGTGCTGGCATTAAAGGAGTACGCCACCAATGCTTGGCGGTCTTGGACTTTTTTTAATATTGATTCATGTACATATTTATTTTTTATATTTATTTTATGTTTTGTCTACATATGTGCCTCTCCACCACTTGTAAGGCCAGTAGAGGCCAGAAGAAGCTTCCCTGGAATTAGAGTTACAGATGGTTGTGAGCTGACATAGGTGCTGGGAATTGAACCCCCATCCTCTGGAAGAGTGGCCGTGCTCTTAGAAAAATCAAGCTTTCTCCAGTTCTTGAGGTTCTAACCCTCCTGGTTTAGATTCCCACATGCTGAGACAGCAGATATGTACCACCACGTGGCTTTATATAGTGTTTTTCTTAGGATCCTTTTTAATCTTGAAACTTTGTGTAGGAAGGAAACAGTCTGCTTTTTTTTTTTTAAGTTTTTTTGAGTCTAAACTTTTCATTCTGTCCCAGAATATATGGGTACACACTTCTCTCTCTCTTGATTCTCTCTCTCTCCCCCTCTTTCCTTGAACTTATCACTTATTACTATTTTTCCCTAGCCCCCATTCTCCTGTTTCTTTCCTTAGGGCAAACAAGCACTTGCATCTGCAGTGGAGGTGGCTTACACACCCTTGACACATCATACATCCTTACACATCAGCCCATGTCTGGCTCCTCCAAACTCTAGCAGACTATTAGAAGTCAGCTTGCTTCTTCATTGCAGGTCTCAAAGAGGAACATGTAGCAGGGGACCAGCTTAACAAAGAACTGATCCTACAAGGCTGAATTCAATTCACTGACTTTCCATGATGCCTTTTCTACAACAATCAACAGTACCCAATTAAAATATGTTGTTTTCTATAGTTTATTCATAATTTATAGGATACTGACCAATCTGGTGTTAAATAAAAGGAACTAGATAAAACCAAGAAGACTTTACAAGAGTCTCCTTAGTCTCAAAAGATAGCAGTGGCTCACTGTCCACAAGCTCAGCAGTTGTTGAAGGAGAGGCATTACAATACAGGCAAGGTAGCCAGGTCACTGCCGTCCAAGTTAGATACTCTAAGATTCCATGTAGGCACAACTGGGAGTGGAACTGGGCCAGGTTATCCTAGGCTCCTCAGAATATGTGGTCCACAGCCCAAAGCTTCCTGCTGAGATACCAGCTTAACCCAGAGCAAGGTTACTAACTGGAACTTCTGAATGTATCACAGTTGTGTTTTTTCAGACGAGGGGGCTGGAGACATAAATCACCTGTAGAGTATTAAGGCCCTGAGTTCAATCCCTAGCACTAAAAAACAAACAAACAAACAAAACTGGTGTTGGAGGTAGGTGGGTGGGGGAATAACTTAGGGAAACGTTTGAACGAGCACAGGACCTGAGTTTGAGCTCTGGAACCCACAGAAAAACGCTGAGCAGAGTACTGCACCTGTGATCCCAGCACCTGAGAAGATGACACAAGCTGGCTTGCTGCAGTCAGTTCAGCCTAAATGGCAATTTCAAGGCGAGTGACAGCCACGGTAAACAGTGCCAGAGGACAATACCTGAGACTGTCTCCTGTCATCTATATGCACACATGCTCACATGCATGCCTGCACGCACATACACTTCACAAATTTTTTTGTTTTGTTTTTTTTTTGAGACAGCGTTTCTCTGTGTAGCCTTGGCTGTCCTGGAACTCACTCTGTAGACCAGGCTGGCCTCGAACTCAGAAATCCACCTGCCTGCCTCCCAAGTGCTGGAATTAAAGGCGTGCGCCACCACCGCCTGGCTCACTTCACAAATGTTAACAGGTACACACACATAAGGTTAAGACATATAGGAAGGTAATGATGGACATATTTAAATGTGTTTTGCTGAGACTTAGGTAAAAATAAGTATGAGCAGTTCCAGTTTCTCTAAGAAGTAGAAATTCACATTCCCAGAGAATTACTACATGTTCTAGTTATCTAGAGGTAATGGTGGACTTTAAATACACTGGGATCTACTCCAATTGGCCTGCCTTGCAGTAGGGCTCTCTGGCTGGCATAGGGCTTTTACTCTCCTCATCTATCACACATTAGAGTCCTCTTATAATGAATATCCCATCACAATAACATTGCTAGCCAGGAAACAAAGCACAGGACTATACTGTTCTAATTTCCAAGTCTTCTAGCCTTGCCTAATAATACTTCAGTGGCACTGATCTCAGCCCTTCCATGACTGTCAAATGGTGACAGAGCCTGTTTCCTTTATCCACCCACATCACCTCCAGACATCAGCTCTGAAGTTCCAAACTAATTGTGGTAGGTACTTGTGTGGTAATCTTCTTTTGCCTTAAAATTTGGTTACCATAGTTACAAATCATCTTTGCTGGCACACAGTGCATAATGCTATTTTAAAAAGGAGCTATGTTTTTTT
>JADRCC010160064.1:0-14984 GCA_019843855.1 Hylomyscus alleni | reverse complement strand
GAGAGAGAGAGAGAGAGAGAGAGAGAGAGAGAGAGAGAGAGAGAGAGTACATGTGTATATGCCCACGCATGTATATACCCATGCATGCATGCACCTGTTCATGTGTCTGGAGAACACAGGTTAACTGAATGGCATCCTATGTTGTGCAGCACTTTCATTCTTGACAGAGTCTCTCACTTAATCTGGAGATCATTAGCCTGACTTGGCCAGGGAGCTCCAGGAATCCTCTTGCCATTGCTCCCTCCCAGTGCTGCTATTGATGTGACTCAAGTCTTCAGTCTACCACAGAAGACACGTCATTGTGCGTCTCTCCAGTTTAGGAATGCTCCCCTTTGTCCAGCACACTGCCCGTCAGCATCCTATGACCCTATGTGTGATGGGCCACAGGGTAACTTACTGTGGACAATTCTGGTGCTGTTTCTAACAGTCCTTCCAAGATAACATGATCTCTTGAACACTCAACTCTGCTGTTGGTGAGTGGGCTTTAGCGTTCACCTCTTAATGGGCTTCGGATAAAGACTAGGTGACATACAGGTGTGCAAGCAGAACATTTAGTATTATGACTGCACCCAAGAGAAAAAGAAAACCAGAAAAATCCCAGCAAAAATTCAGTGAATGACATCTAGTACTAAGAATGTATTAGAGGGTTTGTTATAGTTTAAAGGCAATTAGGGTGGGTACTGACTGCCTATACAGAAGGGTCCAAAGAATAGAGACTGGCTATACCCACAGCTGATGACCAGTTTTCTGGCTGAGAGCTCTCACAGGGAGATGACAGAGACTCCTTGGAAACATGTAGGAAAGCTCTCAAGAACTTTTCATTAACCCTAGGGCCAGAGAGTTCCCCTTTTGTTCTCAGAATTTAATGAAACAGTATTTAGACTTCTCTAATTTCTTCCAAGGCGTCTGAAGCACAAGCCTTCCCAAGAATTTGATCCTAGGAGGCTGCGTGCAGAAGAGATAGGTCTGCTATACTGCCTCAGCTCGGGTGCCCCTAGCTAGGCTTGGAGCCATGGCATTTCCCTGAATTCCTGGATATATTACTGACCCTGCCTTCTTTCTTTGCTCACAGGCTGATTTCTGGATAACAAACAAAACCAAAGGTTGTCTTGTTTTGTCCTTTTTCAAATTCTGCAAGGGAACTTAAGCCCCTTCGGGGAGGTGCTGGAAAAGGCAGAGCAAGTTGAAGGAGTTGGAAGGAGTGAAGGGGTTGGCTGCATCCTGTTAAGCCAGGCAGGAAGGCCAGGAATAGTTCCTTCACAGCTGTGGGCCACAGGGCCAGCAAAGAGATAGGGTCATTGTGCAACAATCTGTGCTCAATATAATGTGCTGGGCCACCCAGAGGCTAGTTCCTTAATTCCATCCTGGGGCTCTGTGTATCTTAAGGTCCAACTGTGGATTTTGAAAGTTAAGTTATAGTACAAAGTGTATCACTGTTTAATTACTAACATTTTCATATCAAAACCTCTGGAAATGTCAGAAAGTTTGGGGAAAAATTTTAAGAAACTAACAGTAAGCGGCTTGGACGTATTCTTCTGCTTAGTAGATAATCAGAGACTCAGTAAGCTTTTGAACAGTTCGGGGTAGTGTATGGCTAAGGCAGAAAAAGAAACCCTAAAGCCTATTTTGACCAGCTAATGAATATAGAGCTGAGGATTGATTCAATCAAAATTTAATAAAAAAAATTGGATTAGCCCAAATTGCAGGATTTTGGAAATTCAAATTTACAGACAACGGAGATTTTCTTTTCTTTTCTCCTCTCTTCTTTTCCTTTCTTCCCCCCTCTCTCTCCCTTTTCTTTTTGTGGTTTGTTTCTTTGTTTGAGGTATAGTTTCGCTGGATAGTCCTAACTGTCCTGGAACTCACTGTGTAGACCAGGCTGGCCTCATAGAGACCCGCCTGTGTCTGCTGGGATTAAAGGTGTGTGCCACCACCTCCTGGCTCTGCTGAGGAATTCGTACGTACTCAAAGCGCCTGTGGACTTTTGTCTTCTTTATCTCTGCTCCCAGTCTTTGCTTTAGGTGTTTATTTGCAATTCACCAACTCACATGCTTGAGACAGTGCGAGCTTTCCCTGCTGAGGCAATTGGAGATAGAGTCTCAGAGCATGCTGGTGGTGGGCACGGATGGTGTTTACCATCTCTGGCCATTCTGGTCCATAGACCACCTTTCCATACAGCTTAATTCTGCTCAGGTTACTCTGATGCATCCCAAGCTCTGCATGTCTTGTTCTGCTCTGAAAGCCAGGAAGTTGGTATTTCAGAAAATGTGAACAGGTCCCTTTGCCATCTGGCTTCTGGTTGGGTTTGGCCAGTGGAGGCACTGCCACAAAGGTTGGAAATAGGTAATTCTGAGTTTTACTTGCTTCCCTCAACGTGTGTAACTTTCCAAGGTTGTTCTAGAGGCTGCCCTCTCCTTACGTCTCCTCTGTCTGGCTTCTAACAACGTCAGTACATACCTTCTACTTTCCACCTTAGACTTAGAGGCCATCAGATCTTTTAGTCATCGTTCAGCTCAGCCACTCACATATCTCTTCCCAGTGTCACCTCATTCTCTTCCCACAATTTTGAACAATACACCCGTCAAAAGCTCGTCAGTTAATCCACTGGAATTCACCATCTGCTCTCTGCCAGAACCCTTCTCCCTAAGTTACCATCATCCAGGAAACTCCCAGCCAAGTCAGACAGGTGGTTTATTCACCACTCTTAAGAAACCTTGTGCTCTGGCCACCTTCACCCATGCAACACTCATGACTTTGTGACCCACGATGCCATATTAAAGCCAAACCTGACCATGACAACTGAGGGATATGATGCTGGATTCTTGGGGTGTGGGAACACTGGAACTTCCCTGCCTTGTTACACACTTCATTTAAACAAGTATTTTTCCTGTTTGACAGTTTTCTATATGGCTGTATCTTATGGAAACTTCTTGAAGTCGATCAACTTCTCTCCTTTCTGTGTACTTTCCTGAGGTATGAACCTCTTTGTACATTGGGAAATATCTGTGTTGATAGACATGGGGTCTGCTTTGGGACACGTTCTGGTTTTTGACAGCAAAGAAACTGCTCAGCTTTCTATATTATAGCAAACTTCCTATAGGACATCAAGTGGACTGTGATCTTCCTTGATTTCCAGTGTCTAATGGAGGCCAGGAATGTCGGGATCAGCTTAGACGCTCAGGAGAATAATTGTGTCTCTATGTTTCCATGGTATGTCATTATGGGCTAAATGGTGTGGTGCCTGGTATCGCTCAGCCAGAGGCTGCACAGAAATCCTCTGTTCAAAATCTCCAACATCCCTCCCACCCTCTGCCACCATAGAAACACTGAAACAATCAGCTACAGCACAAGCATGGTGGGGCTTTATTTTTAACAATAGTGTTTTAATGGCTCTTATATCAGATTGTTTTATTGGACAAGCAGGTGGTCTCAAAATAATGCCCAGTGTCATACAACTAAGATAGCTGTGAAGTGCTAAGTCAAACTACCATCACTTTTTTTTTTTAAAAAAAAATGTTCTTTTAAAAAAAGATTTATGTACTTGCTTTATGTATGTGAGTTCACTGTTACTGTCTTCACACACACCAGAAAAGGACATCAGATCCCAATACAGGTGGTTGTGAGTCACTAAGTGGTTGCTGGGAATTGAACTCAGAACCTCTGGAAGAGAAGTCAGTGCTCTTAACTGCTAAGCCATTTCTCCAGCCCCAATCCCTACTCTTTTTACATTTCGACTACATGTCAAACTATCTAGAACTTTCTTTGTTAACTCTAATTTTTTTGGCCAGCCTGACAGTTGTTTTTATTAATATTCAATTTCTGCTTGAGCTATTTTTGGTTTTGAAATTTTTCCAGAATGACAGAATTTTGATAATGTTCACCACTTTTTGATTGCTTATAGAAGTAGATATTATGATGGTTATTATAAAGGGTAATGGCAACAAGGTTCACAGTATATCATGGCTGCACATAGAGCACAGAATCTTTTTACGTTTACATCTAAGGAGTTAGTAATTCTGCAGAGTTTTTTGTTTTTGTTTTTTGTTTTCTCTTCATGCTTCAGTAAGTGGAAACTCTGCAACCAGAGGGATCTGGCTTTCCATTTAACCTCGACCACCTTTCCATAGCATCATAGCTATGTTTGTAGCACAAATACAACTGGCATGTCTTCATCAGAAAGGAGGAGGGATGAGAGGGGCTGAGGTAGCTTATAATTTCTAGGTCCCTTCATCCATTTTCTTCACATTTCTGTGTGTGCGCAACCACCCCAATCAGTGTGGGTACAACACCAGTTGATTGGGGAAAATAATTTACACATGCAATGTAATTTCCACATGGGACCTTGCTTTTTCTGTAATCATACCTGACACACCCTACCAAGAGGCAAAATTAACTTTAGTAATATGTTGTAATATTTCAGCATGGATTCAATATAAAGTAAATTAAATTCAATAAAGTAATTAAAATATCACTTTCGAGCTAAAGGTTATTACAGAAGTCACAAATACTCATAATCCAGTGATACCATGTTACTGTTTCATCTTTGATTCAATTTCAGGCATTCCGAATTGTACTGATTGGCTTATTTCATGATCTTATCCAAGTTTAAGCTTCTTGCTCTCGAAAGAATACACCTGAGATGTCATTCGTATTGCAGCGTTGTTGGAATTGAGGTTGATTGCCACAGGTCTCAGTTCAGACTTGGCAGTGTTTCTAGTGTTGACAGTCACACAGGATTAGTAGCTGTCTTATTACACAGTGAAGCTCTAAGCAATGAGCCAGGCAGTGTACTGGAAAGTGTACTCCTAGCTCACGTCACCATGCTTAGAAAAAAATATATTATGTATACACACACACACACACACACACATATTCATAGTACTCTTGTGAAAGGTCAAGTTTTATAGAGGAAGAAAATTTGCATATTATCTATTTGTATTCAAGTAAAAATTGAATGTACTCAACTCTTCACCACGGCTGATCTTTGAATAAATGAGTCCATTTACTGAGTAAGTAACTACATTTGAAGAATTTTCTACATTCTCCTTTGCTCTCTCAGTTGTTACATTTGATTTAATCTTTGTTGCAATTTTTACTGCTCATTTTTGTGCACTAAATAGCTACAAGTGGCCGGTGACTACCATGTGAGGCAAGGCTAGCATAAAGATCAATATAAACCAACAGGTGGATGTCCCAGGGAGATTTCTTTACCATTGCTTGCCTAATTCATGACAAGATATTGTAATTGTTTATTTTTATTTGCCACATATGCAAATGAACATTCCTATACCTCGAGGCACTGACAAGAAAAAGTCAAGACACGATCAATAATGGACTTTTTAGTAATGACAACTTGGCTAACTTTCTGATGGCTGGGGTAGGTGACAGAGAGACTTGCAAATAGGCCAAACTCTCTTGGTAGAGCATGAGATGTCCCAGTGGGGAAAAAGTTATTCTTAGTTGGCATTTGATGAAATACTTGACTGCCAAGTGAAGGAGCCAGCTATTAACTTTACAAAGCAAAGTTATTCTTGGGAACAGCCCTGGTGGACACTGTGATTCAAAGGCACTCTACCCAAGCCAAGGGGAGAGGGCAAGGGATGTTACAGCCAGCGGACCTAAGTAAGCTTGGATTCCCCAGGGAGTGGTTCTCAAACTTCCTGATGCTGTGACCCTTTAATACAGGTCCTCATGTTGTGGAGACCCCCAACCGTAAAAATCACTTACATTGCTACTTTATAACTATAATGTGAGACCATTGTGAATTGTAATATAAATATCTGGGTTTTCTAATGGCGTTAGGAGACCCTTGTGGAAGGATCATGTGACTCCAAAGGAGTCATACCCTCAAGTTGAGAACCACTGGCTTGGAGGAAGAGATAGCACCTTAAATTCTAAACAGGTCATCTTCGTGGGATCCAACAGTTCTCCCGAGAACCTAAGTGGATTGATCTGAGCTCCCTTCACTGAGCTGTGGGACCCAAAGCAACAGCCATGAAAAGATAGATGTGCAGCTAATCCAAGAAGCCTTTATGCACCTCCATTAAATGCCTGCTCAAGTTTGGCTTCTTTTTAGGAAGTAAAAACAAACAAACAAAAAAATAAAACCAATCAAGCAAAGAAGGGAGTCAGTAGCACCTGCACGTGCATAAATGTATCTGCAGGAAGAGGATTCTGGTGTATGTGCAAGGTGGTCTACATGCCCTTACATGGCACACCAAAACTTTTCCTTCAGTATCTTAGAGCAAATTCTAGGCATCTTATTATTTTACTTGTCAATGCTGAAAACTTTTGAACAATTATAGCCTAAGGACTATTGTTAGAATTAATTCAACAAGATTCAATGTTTTGCCTGTCCTCCCCATCATCTCATATCTATAATAAGTTGTTTCATTAAAAGATCAGACCAGACAGAGCAAAAAGATCTTCAGAGTGATGAAACCATGCCATGTGGATAATATAGTAGTGGATACATGCTACCATGAATTTGTCCAGATACAACACTAAGAGTTAAGTCCCACTGTAATCTGTGGATTCTGGGTGATAATGGTGTGTAGAGGTAGGCTCATCGTTTGCAACAAACGAACCACTTTAGTGGAGGATGCAGATATGCTATGGGTAGTGGGAAGGGACAAATGTGGAATTCCTGTACTTCCTTGTCAGTTTTACTGTAGACCTGAACTTGTTCTAAAGAAATCATTAAAAGAATAATCAAGGACAGGCTATCACTCCACCATACGCCTGACCTGGGTTTGGGAGAATCATCCAAAACTTTACCGCCCAGCAGTATAAACCTATCTTTTTCAACACGCCTCCATAAACATTTCAACCTCCAAATATTAGCACGTTAAATATTCCAGTTGGAAAACTTTGGCAAACTTTGGCAGTTGCATGATGCTGACTTATAAATGAACTTAGGGATGCTTATGCTCTGATTTCCCTTCAGTAGTTACACTGGTGGTGAGGGAAGATGCTCACACAGGCACAAACTCATACAAGTTCGCTCTTTCCACTCCATCTACTTATAGGTGCTTGCCTTTCACACTTGACCTTCGGTTCTACTCCTCTGCTGGGTCCATCACAATGCCTGTATTGTGTTTATAGATATTTACAAGCCCAGGTATACCCGTCATAAAGGAAAGCAGCCTTACACAAAGTGGGAAGGGCTCTGGACATACTGGTAGAGACTAGTGGCAGTGCCTCTGACAACTTGACTTAACCACAAGGCTAGAATATTCATCTTCAGAAAGTTGGTGCAGTGGGGAGACAAAGGTGACCTATGTAAATGGGATGTGCTGCCAGAGTCCAGCTTATACCAGGGGGTCTGCGGTTTCCTTTAGGGAGGTCCTTCTTGCACAGAGAAACTGAGGGGGATACTTACCTTATCTTTAGGTCCCTGTTTGGGTGCCATGGTGCAGGAGTCCTGCTCATGGTAGGGGCCACTGACTGAGGCAGGTGGATGCAAGAGCTCCTGTCTATATTAGTTCCGTGTTTCTTAGGCTGGACCTACATGGAAAACATGACATGAAAGCCTAATGATTCAGTTACAGTTTGTCAGCTTCTGGAATTTTCTGGAATTTTTTTCCTCTTTCAATTTTTCTTTTCCCAAATCCTGTGTCTCATGCTTAATCAATACTATTTAAGTAACAGGCTCTATGGAAGACTCAATTTCTTCCTTAGCTGATTCTACCAGGGAACTAACATTAGTTTTATTCTTTTTTAACATCAGCTTTGCTAAAGAATTGTTACATTATCCCAGACCTTGCCTTCAGTGAGGGGCTCCTAACAGCAAGAAATTCAAATAATAAGCATGACAGAAACAAGCAAAAATTGTGTAGCAGATTTCCACCAAGGGCAGTGACGGGTCAGTGCAGGTCGCCCGAGCACTGGAATTTTGTCCAACAGTGACTACAGGATGCTTGCCGTTGCCAGTGTATCTACTTGGTGGGAGTGTCCTAGAATATTAGCCTGCTGGTTGAGCCCTAGCATATTTCACAGTGTGCCCGTAATTTACTGTTTGCTAGCCCACCCGATTGTGGGTGTTTGTGCTGGTGTATTTTATGTGGGTTTCTTCCTTGCTTCTCCTTTTTCTTTCTCAAGTTCCATTTCCATATGTATTTTTGCATACTTATTCTCTGTCTCGAGTATACTTGCAGGCATTTTGTTGTTGTTGTTGAATGCTATTATCAACTAGCTGCAATTACTCATGCTTCAGCTTCTTAGGTTTTTTTTAGCTTTTTAAAATTCCATGTACATATTAGAATCGCCTTATGCTATTCCAATAAACAAACAAACTAGCTAACATGGATGACATAAAATTACTAAATAGTTTTGAGAGGACGGCCATTCATGGTACCTTAACATGCTAACCTATGGACATGAAGTGGGGTAGAGATAGCATTTGTATTTTATTGTTTTTTTTTTCAATAATGTTTCTTTTATTTCTTTACAGAATGTTGGAATAATGTTCATTAATTTCATTCCAAAGTATTGAAGTTTGTAATGAATGGTTTAGGTGTTAATTTCATTTTAACTGTTTGTTAATGGAATATTAAAACTACTTTTACACTTTATATGTCAATATCTTATTTAGCATACTTCAGAAGCTAAGTTATTCTTTCTCTCAGGACTTTGACAAGATTTTGTTATTTTTACAAAGAATATCATAGGTCTTCAAAAACTTCTACTTTATTTATACTTTTATACTTGTTTATCATTTTATTTTTAATATTAATGAATTCAGTGTAAACTAGTGTTTTAAATTAAATCTATGTAACTGTGCTTGTTTGTCATTTTTAATATCACTGAATTCAGTGTAAATTAGTGTTTTAAACTAAGTCTATGGAAGTGAACATTTATCTTTTTCCTCCTAGTATTTGGAACAAAGCTATTTTATTTTATAGATACCTCAGGTAAGTAAAATTCCAAAATAGCCAGGGTTTCCTAATCCATATACACATATACCTTCTCCCATGTATCTTATTAGATACAAACCTTGCTTAAAGCTTAGTATCATAAAAGATGCTTGCCATTAAGGCATATTAATTTTTTAAATTATAAATATAATTTTAAAAAATAGAGTTTTTTATTCTCCCCATTTTCTATCAGTGTAATAAAATAAATGTACTTTTTAAATCTTTGCACTACTGAAAAAAACTTCACTTGACTATAAAAACACAAATTAAGACACAAAAGGAAGTGTGGGAAGATATTTCATGGTTTGTTACGCTTTGAGAAGAGGAATGGAAAATGGAATTATAGATGACAGCTTTGTCAAAACGTGTAAGTGTGCATGTAAATTAAATACTGAAGTAACTGAATCATTTTGACAGGGCTAGACCAAAGGACTACTTTCTAAATTTTTTCAAACTTTAAGAAGATTGTTTTACTTCACATTTGGATGATCATTTTTTGTTATCTTGGAAGATGATTACACTGTATCAAAATTACTGGCCCGTAGGTTCTAAATAGAACAGTTTCTAACCATGACAAGAGACAGAAGCAATAACATTCATGTTTACTGTAACTGTTTAAGGCAGACCAAGGTTTCTCAGGCTTGTAGGGGAATCCAAGTTTTGGACTTTAGACCTCAAGGATTGTAGAGAGTGAAGGTCGTAGAGGTGGGTGCTTAAACACAGGGTCCTAGTAAGGTGGCCACCTTTGTAAGTACGTCAAAGGAACCTGCAGCATTTTTGCCCCACTGCCTTTGGCTAGAAATGTAAAGGTGTCAGTGACTGACTGGACACTGGCAGGTTTAAATCCCTCAAGAGAAAATGAGGGGCAATCTGCCTTCATTTGGAGTTTGGGGGGAAATTGGCACCTACACTTACCCTAGAGAAGACAAGAGTTTCCTTGGTCTTTCTTCAGCCCACAGCATAGCTGATAAAGTCTGGGATGGGATGCCGTTAGGTGCATTAGTTAGCACTGGCTATTGAAGGCACAGCAGGCGGTCAGGAACACTGAGAGAGCTGCAGTTTTCCCGCTGCTACAGCTGAGGATGTTCAGCATATAACGCTCAGGGCTCCCTCCCCGCTGTGTTACCGAGAGCACAGAGAGATTTGGTAATAAGATCCTTACAGTGAATCGAATCCTCAGCCATCACAGAGACTCTTAGGAATTTAACAGTAGCCCTTATCTTTTGTCTGAGATAGGACCTCGGGACAGTTTCAAACTTGCCATTCTACAAAATAAAACCAAGCTCAGTGTCATTCTCTTGATAATCCATGTTTTATAATAAAGAGTAAAATTTGGGCTGGAGAGACCGATTAAATGCATGCGCAGGGCTCTTCCAGATCACCCGGGTTCGATTCTCACCACCCACATAGCCGCTCACGAGTATCTGTAACTCCTTCTAGGAGATCCTATATCCTTTTCAGGTCTCGGTGGACGCTTAGCATGAACAGACACAGACAAAAAGCATCTATACTGATACAATTTTTAAAAAGTTAAATAAAATAATAAAAATAAAAAACATTATTTTAAAGTGTTCATTAAAATGCAGAGAATTTGTAAAAGTATTCAAAGGAAAAAATGCCCCACATTCTATGGATGACTCTACATACATGTGCGTGAATGAGTGTACAAGTATGCAACTTTCTAACAACATGTGTGGTTCTGTACTCATGGAATTCACACATTATCATCTTAATAAGCATGAATTATAAGTATAACGTGAGCAACTATATATTGCATTTTAATAGCTATGTGGAATTCCATTTTAAACCAATTATTGACAGTAGGACGTTCTCCACGATACACCTTCAATCATTTTTGGAGCTCATTTCAAACTTTTACAACACCAGTTTAAATTTTTTAAAAGGCATCTTTGAAGTGTTCTACATTATGTAAGAGGTAGTAATGTTTGACATAGGAGGGAAATACTTATTCCAAGTGTTTTAATTATGTTTTCTATGGAAATATATACATATAGGTATGTATAAATATATTACTTTCTATTATATAATAATTCTTTTACTTCTTGAAATTGGAAGACAGAAAGAAAGAGGATATAATCACATGTATTAGTAAAGTATTGTCAGGCTTGAAAGTAAAATGTGTTTTTTTAGAGAAATTAAAAGATCTTGATTGTCATCTACTGCTCACCTGTTTCACAGTAAATCCTGCGGCTGGGTCTTAACTTAGCCATCCATGCACCAGTCCTGCTCATTTCTTACATCATTATTAATCAGAATATCATTGTTTTTATAGACATTCACATCATCAGATGACCAGAACAATAGACCTACCATCGATTGATACCTCATTAACATTATTTAGTAGTCCGCTAGCAGAAACTTGATTAAATCCTAATTATGTCTTAACATTGTTGTTCAGTGAATGTATTTTGAAAGCCTCCCTTCCTGCTATTACTCTGTAATCATTTGCTATAAAGTTGATTGCTTAAAACAGTACCACTCTATTAGCTTACATTTCTGTAGATTAGGTGTTTGGGCAAGAGGTGGATGGGTTCTTGGTTTGGGGATTAGATTATGGAGATTGTGGAGCATGATCTTTCCCTAGCTGGATTAGGTTTTCATTTGCACAACAAACAGCTGAGAAAAATAAATCACGGCACAAACGGTTGATTTTGATTCAGTCTTTCAGAGTTTTTATCCTTAGCAATTTAGGTCTTATGCCATGGGTCTGTAATGAAGTTGAACATCATGGCAGTGTAGGAGCATGTGACAGAGGAGGCTACCCACCTCAGAAGCAATGAAAGAGCAAAATGAGAGATGAAGATAACAGGCAAGGTACACCTCTCGAAGATTAATCCCAAGACTTATTTCCTTAAATTAGGCCTTATCTCCCAATAGGCCATTTAGCTATGAATTAATTCGATCAGTCTACTGATAAAGTTAGCACCATTTGGCCTTAGTCACCTGTCGCTAGTGCCAGCTGTTGGGGACCAGGTTGTAGCATGAACCTGTGGAAACATTTCATATTCAAACAATAGCGCCAATGTTTCATACTGTCAGGTAAGTTTCTTCAGACTGATGTGGAGGATCTTCCTTCCTTGCTGTCTCTCATCAAAAGGATGCCAACATACACACACACACACACATACACACACACGCACACACACATATTAACACACACACAAATGGGGGAGAGGGAGTAGGGAGAGGGGGTAGGGAGAGGGGGAAGGAGAGGCTGAAGGAGAGGGAGAGGGAAAAGAGAGGGAGAGGGGGAGGGAAAAGGAAAGGGAGAGAGAGAGAGACAGAGACAGAGAGGCAGAGAGACAGAGAGAGAGAGAGAGAGAGAGAGAGAGATTGAGAGAGAGAGAGAGAGAGAGAGATATTGAGAGAGAGAGAGAGAGCACATCTTCCTTGGCCCCCTCCATAGCAAAACCAGTAGCCAAATGACTATTATATTTTGAAGTTTGAGTTACCCTGCTGTTGGTCACAAGATTCAGATTTAGAAGTGTTATGAGACTGAATCAGGTCCTCTCAGATCTTCTAACTTAAAGTTAACAGATTTGGGACCTTGACTGTGACTGTTTTAGCAGATCTTTTGCTAGTGGTTTACTGAATGATGAGGAGAAGACTAAATGTTTTGAAAAACATTTTGGAATTCTACATACTATGTGCCTGGAAGTTGGAGATTCATGGTTCTCTGAAGAAAAGAGACCATCTTGTATAAAAGTCATTCAGTTGTTCAAGGTCTAAGGAGCTTGGAGAAGACATTTCAATTCAAAAATTCTCGTTCTACTTTAATCACTCTGTCCCCTCCCTAACTGGTCTTTAGAGTACAGGCTTAGGAACGAGCTAAACCAACTTCAGATCTTGATTTTACAACCCCTGTATGTATGAGCTGAGCAATAGGTGTAACTTGCTTGAATCTCTTCTTTCTATGAAACGGCAAGGATATTGCCTGCTTTGTAAGCTATCTGTAGCTCTTTTAAAAATTCTATACACTTAGTCTTACTACTACACCTGCCTATACTGCAAAAGTAAATAGTGATCTTCATAATGTTGCTGATATGGGAGGAAGCATACTGTTACCAGTTTTACTTTACCTTTTTCTGTTGGCCTTTTAAATTAAACTCACAACTTAGGTGACAGGAAAATTTTGCTTTTAGTTCTTAGCTGAAAATGACATTAAAGACTATATTACATATTGTTTTAGTTTTCTTCAGGATTGGTGGGTCTAAAGATTCCAAACTCTACAGGAAGGCTTTGCTTCCCCCAAACCAGCAACACCTTCCATCCAGCCCAGACACATGTCTTTGATTCTTATTTAGTCCCAGTACTAAACTGTTAAATTAATCTGGCTTTAGATGAAACTTAAAGGATATATAGGATAAAGAAGGTTTGCTAGAACATGGTCACATATCTTTGAAAGCAGTAACAGTAATCATACATCATGTTTAACAATACCAAAAATCCTGGCAGTACTACCATGTTCCTTGTCACCTGAAACACATAGGGAAAAATGAATTTCATGTCCATCAGAGATTCTCAGTTTCTTCTAGGAAATAGTCAACTGGAATGATAAACATTAAACTTTGTTATTTCACAAAATTGCTCAAAACCAATATTATCTAAGTAGACAGATTGCTTTCTCAATACAATAATCACTTTCTGTTATTACATGACATCTCAGTTAATAAATGACATCTCAGGATACATTTTAAAGCCTTCTTCTAAATCAATCACCAGATTCTGAATTTTACCAAGCTCTAATCTCTGTCCAACCTTAAAAGATCCAATTTACATATTGAGATGAGAGTCCCCAGCTATGTAAATATCCTCTAATGCATCCCTGACACAATTTCCAGAGAGGTCAAATTCTTACTACAATTATATTCAGAAGACATGGCTTTACAAAACAAATAGATTTTTTCTGCCTGGCCTTCTAGAAAGGACCAACAGTTGAAAATAGTTGTTATCAACACCTTTAATAATGTGGAAATTATTTAAAAGGAGAAGCAATTTGATAGACCCTGTCTTTAAAATGTACTGCACTGTAAACCTTTTTTAGACACAAATCCTATTAAAGCTTTTAAATCTGTGAATTATTTTTGTCCCATTTAACCATCACTGCCTTTACAAGTTGTATAAAATATATTTGTGTGTTACATAAATATGCAATATGTACATAAAGCCCTTTGAATGCCATCATTAAACAACTTCTAATTAATGGGTTAGAAGCTTAAGAATAAATTTAGGGCTACTTTTCTTTCTATACTTGTTGGGAAAAAAACATATACATTCTGCTTGTTCTCAGATTAATTCTCAAATGGCCACAGAGAGAAAAAGGGTCATATCTATGTCACCCAGATAATCATTGGTAAGGTTTACATTAGTAATTAAGCTTGGGCTATGAGCTATATTGACTATAGCCTGTGAATAAGTCACATTTTAAAAGTCCTCTGGGGAAAGTCAGTTCGAAGCACTGGAAGCAGAGGAATTCTGAATGTGGAATTCTAAGAGTACAGGTAGAAAAATTTTACTAGCAAAGCAACAAATTTTGCCAATAATTCAGGGGAAAAATTAACTTATTCAATATATTGCTTTGTAAATACATCACCAGATTAGTATTATAATAAATAAAGTGAGATAGCTGATATTTTCTTTTCATGAAGCATGAGTATCAATACATAATAAATAACAAGTATTAATTAGAATGCTAGTAAATTAACCCCTATCTTCACTATTAATTAACTATATGGTTTGAGTTTTTCAGTTTATTACATCTTTCAACCTTATTGTTAGTTGACTAAATATTAGCAGTGTCTGTCATGCTTATCTCAGTGTTTGGATGGGCATGGTAAAAGAAGACCATTTAATAAATAGACATAGCTATTGATCATTTGTTTCTGTGAAAAATGAAAAAACAAGCCGGGCTGTGGTGGCATATGCCTTTAATCCCAGGACTTGGGAGGCAGAGACAGGTGTATTTCTGAGTTCAAGGCCAGCCTGGTCTACAGAGTGAGTTCCAGGACAACCAGGGCTATACAGAGAAACCCTGTCTTAAAAAAAAAA
>JADRCC010160063.1:0-13845 GCA_019843855.1 Hylomyscus alleni | reverse complement strand
CACCATGGGAGTGGGGCAGCCAGACAGCAGAGCATCACTGAGAGCAGGGCACCATGGGAGTGGGGCAGCCAGACGCAGAGCATCACTGAGAGCAGGCAGCCCAGGAGACAGAGTCCTCACTCACTAATGACAGTTTCAGATCCAGATTCACGCAGTACTAGGGTGATTTGGTTGCGGCATTTCAGCAGATTAAGAGCTGACGTAGCATCCAGAATCTTTTCCGAATGCACACATAAAAACATTCAGAGAGAATAGACAGGTCTAGATGTTTCATATTTCAAATTGAGCCACAAATTGGAGCTTCCTCTCTCTTTGCAGATGAATCCAATGAGGAAAAGAAAAGCAAGAGTTATTCTCTGGGAACCATCCCCATCAAACAATCTCCTGGTGATGAAGATAGAGACTTTTAAGGCAGAGAGTTTATAAGACTAGTGATTTAATGATACAGAGGGGTTAGGGAGATGGGTAAGAACATAAAGGCTCTTGCTGCCAAGACCGACGACCTAAGCTTAATACCCAGAAGGAAGAGGAAGAAAGGGAAGGAAGATCATTTGGAACATTTGTCTACTGAGGCTTTGAGAGTCATGTCCTATCACATTCTAGCTAGGAAGTTTCTGAACCACAGATTTTTACTGCTGTAAACTCCTCCCTGTGAAATGTCCCAGGTTGACCTTGAGCTCCGGGGACAAGCTCCCCCCACTGGCCTCTTTCCCAACAAGGGTCTCAGGTTCCTCTACTCTAATTGGCTCCAAAAATATTAGCCTAAGCTTTTGCTTTCAGCCTTTGTGATGGTGGAAGTAGATCTCCGGAGTGTGTCCTCAGGTGCTTCGGTTCCCCGCCCCCTTCCTATGTCTTCTCCTGATTCCTGGCAGCCATCCTGTGAGCTGCTCTGCTCTCTGCCTCAGCCTCCTAACCATGATGTGCAGAACTGTTGGATGGTGCAAACACATGAAGGCATGTTTCCCTGAAGCAGGCAGAGGAGAGAGGATGTTCTACCAAAGCAAGTATGTAGAAGGACACGTGATGACGGATTCTTCACTAAGGACACACACGCATTGGTTCGCCTTCCACTGTGTAGTTGAGCTGCATTTGTCAGGACTCCATAGAGAGACATGCACCAAAAACACTTCTGGTGGTGTGCTGCTGTTTCTTGCTGCTTCCAAGGACTCAGGCTGACAGAGTAATGCCAGCTGAGACAGAATCATGTGCTGAGGCAAGACCCGTGGAGGACACGTGATGTTTGGAGGGTATAAATAGGACTTGACATGGGGACAGTGATGGAGGTTGAGCTAAGCTTGCTGTTACAGCTAGCTGTGCAACATCTGTGGGTCTCACATCTTCGCTGATCTTCACTTCATTGAGAGGGGCACAGCCTAGAACTTCTGGCGTTCCTGTTGGTCCTGGTCCCTCCTGCTGACTGGAGCCAAGGCTGAGGCTTGGTCTCTGCTAGGTCATGCCACTACTGCCGATTCCTGTCTGCTATCCCAGCTCTGCCGAACTGGGCTGCTGGTGTATCCGTGAAGTGTTAGTGAGTGGATTGAGCTGCCGCTGCTGACCTGTGAGCTGAACTGCCGGTTTCCAGACAACACAGATGGGAGCTGCTTCAGAGAACCTTGTAAAGGCCCACTTCCCCCATATCCTTTTTTTCTCACCGCCTCTGGTGGGTGGTGGGCTAAAAGGGAGAAGCATTTAAGAACCATCATTAAAAGTAGACTTTGAAAAAAATTAAAGTTGCATAGAACTTTCCAAAATCATGAACCAAATAAATCCTTTCCTCTTAAGTTTACTTTCTCTTTGGTCACAATGACACAAAAGGGTGGGTATGGCCGTGATTACCTGTGTTTTCAATGTCGATGGGGACACACCACTGAGAAGTGATTCCTGTCCCCAGAGCGCTGCAGTGAATCTAAGGTGGATGAGGTCATGTGCAGGTGGATTCCTAGGGGCCTCAGATGGCCTTGGAAGAAGACAGATCAAAAGCAGACTCCAAGACTCTTGCAATCCAATGCCACAGACAAGTAAGGACATTTACAACGACAGCCACTGACGTGGAGAAGGGACTGGGGGTGGGGCACTGCTGATGGAGGCTGGGTAGGTGCTGGTCCTGTGGGCTGTGGAGCCCCTCTAGAAGTCAGGGGCCGCAGATCCCATCAGACATGCATTCCTGGCAAACACTGCTGCCCTCACTCTGTACTGCCAAAGCCAGTTTCCCTGAGAGGATGTCTGAGACATGAGGTGACAGTGGTAGCCTCAAGAAACCCAACGCCGAGGCAGTGGACTATCGGTAGGTCCTACATCTTTGAAGGCTGACATGCAGAGAGTCACCAGCCCAGGTCTCGGGTCATTCCAGAAGGAAAACGTATTAGAAAAGTCTGAGGTTATCTACCACCCCCTCTATGTTCCCTTTAAATAGACTCCCCTTTTTTTTTTTTTACCATATTTGAAACAATTTCAATACAGTATCCTTTTGCAACTTCTCAGAGGCAGAAAAGCTGTCCCCTTTACTCCCTCTCTCACAGAGAACTAGGACTGACTAGGGACCTGCTCTCTCCTGCTTTATGAAGTTCCCTGTTTAACTCTGCTGTGTAAGCTACTGATACTCAGGCATCGCCCACCTCTTCCGATAGCTGTTATTTGACTTTGCCCAGTTTATTTCCTGGAGACTCTGGCAGACTGGGCCTGGATGTTGTTGCCATCTTCTGAAAGCCCTTCAGTATTTTCTTTTCTTTCTTTTCTTTCTTTTTTTTCCCCTCAGCTGACAGCAAGAGGATTTGTTGTCTACGAATTACACTCGGCCACAAGGGAGAAGAACAGAACGAGTCCAGAACGCCAAAGGTCCAGGGCAGAGGGCCAGCGGACTGTTTTGGTTGTAAGAAAGGCAGTCGTTTCCCCAGGCAGGAGCAGAAGAAAGGGATGCTGAAGGCCAGGACACCGGAACAGGTTGTTGGCTTAACTGCTGCTGTCGGTAATAAGCCTCACTAGACCTGGAACATCACCTCACCAGGATCACCTTCAGTATTTTCTTATTGGACATTCGGTAACAGCAATGGGAAAAATAGGCATTGCAGAGGGGAATTCAGCTACTGAGACTCAGTTTGACAATCAACATGCATTGCCAAACCACGCTGAGTCCTAGGCTCCCCCACACTGGCTACTGTGCCTGCACATGCACACTCCCACTGGCTTCTTTCATCTTCCAGAAGTTACCTGCTTGGGACATAAATGTGCCCTCTAGAAGCTCATCATGTGAGCCCACCACTCCAACACTAGCCCCTCCGCATCTCTTCAGGCTCCATACACAAGCCCCTCCAGTCCAACACCCCACCCTGACACTAGCCCCTCTGCTTCTCTACAGGCTCCAAAAGCAAATCTACTTTCCTGAAACTGTCTCTTCCCTGTCCCCACATCAAAGCTCTCCCTGGGGAATTAAAAATAATAACATTTCCTCGTGTCAATATAGAAGATAACTGTTTTTCTAAGTGACACAGAAAAATAGACAGGTCAGACATCTACGGGTGTCTTAACATCAAATTTCTCTATCCAATGTCTAGGGACCTCATTATATCTAACTTTATGGGCCTCAAACAATTTAATCAATACAAAGACAGAAGAATTTAGTTTAGAAGTTTCTTTGCCCATATACCATCTAAGGCATATCCAGGTTTGGTCATTCGGAACAACTATACTCAGGAGGTTTAAATCTGTCTCCCCCTTGTATTTGTGCACAGGTGCCCTAGTACATTTCCTGGTGACAGCCACAAGCTGGTTTACAGCTGTAATGGGGCCTGCAAAGACAAGAGGACCTTTGTAATTGTCATGGCAAAGAGCACAATTGCAACTGACTTTGAAATATACCGTAAACTCATTATGCTAAGGCAGAATAGCTTCTACTTTGGGGCTCACAATGAATATTAATGTCAGAGCTCTTGATGAAAAAAATGTGCTCTAAATTTTATATTGTATAAAACCCTTTTACTACCAAAGAGGGTGTTATTTATAGTCTGTGGGCTTCTTCATAGATGCCATTAAGTATTCCATTAAACATGGCAAAACAGAATGAATAGTCATGGAGCATTAATGCAGGAGTAATGATCGCCCTTCCAGAATCAGGTCAGAGACCAGGAAGACACGAGCTGCAAATGTAGGCAGGGAGGACAGAGAGCGTGGGTGAGGTGGGTCCTGCACAGACTCCTGGGGGCAGTGAAAGGCACCACTGGGGATGCGGTGCAGTATTGGTAATGGAGAAGTGATCAGGATGGAGCTGGAAGGATGCAAGGAGTGGGCGATGGGAGCTAAGGGTGCAAAATACTCCAGAAGAGGAGGGAAGAACCATGAGGAGGTGGTAGAGCCATGAGGAAGTGATGGAGCCACAGAGGAGGAAATGGAGGAAGAGAAAAGGAATGGGGAGAGGACATCTTCCTGCAGCATGGTCCAACAGCATCTTCTGCCTGTGTCCACAGAGACTGGGATGGGCTCTTTGATTCCACACTGAATGTCCTTTGTTCTGGGCACAGGTGGGAAGCCGTTGAAAGTTTATGTTGCCCAAAGAAAAGCCTATGACAGTTTCGTAGGCCGTCCCGTCCACCAGCCTTCAAAGACATGGAGAATTTCTGTCTACCATTTCCTGGAGCACCCTTCCCTCAGCTCCCAGGGCCATGTGTGCCAGCAGACCAGGAGTTCACTGCACAGTTTTTGGAAGGAAAACATCCCCATGGCCATGAAGTGTTGCTTTAGTGGTTCTAGTGAAGAGAACAGGAGATGACACTGGGAAAAGCAAGAGCAGCCTTTTGCCAGTCAGGAGGTACACACGTCTCTCCTCCCCTGTGCTTCAATGGTAGAGCAAGCATGAGAGAAGCTGTGTCTCAAGCTTAGTGAAGAAGTAAGTTGGTTCATTAAGGTCTAACTTCAGCAGTTTCCTGTGCAACCTACTCATCAAATGCCAGGCCCATCAGTGGTCTTCTTGACATCATTGGGCTTCCACATCATCCTGCCTGTACTCAGATGTGGTAGTGAGATTGAGGGATAAGCCCTCCTTAGGAATCCAATCAAATGGAACAAAACCCCATGTCAAGATGAAACCTTAGAAGCAAATGACTCTCAGGCCTTTCTCTGTGAGGCCATAGATGGATGAAACCTTGTCTTCCCCAGGCATGAAACAGTCCTCCCACCAGAGCTGGCAGCATTAGTGGTCCAGGGATGTAGTAATTACGTGTATGCCCAGCTCTAGCAAAATGCCTGCTTCTTGTGGGAGGTGGTGAGAGGGAAGACACTAACAAGAAGGGATGATGACATGTCAGAACCATTACTTCTCTAAGAACAACGAAATCCACACTAAGTCTAACTCCTCTATACACAAGCAAGGGATCCAAGAAATGCAAACTGAGAACACAGTAAAAAGCAATGGAGGATGAGGTCTGTGAAGAGCTCGCTTTTAAACTTCTGAGAAGCTGGACAAGAGACACTACCACTCACAGAACAGGGCTGTTCCAGCAAATTCTAAAAACCATCAGGGTGACAACTTCCAAATCATGTAAATATGAAACACAATTCTGAAACTGTTTGGCTGACTGACGTCATTGACCGGGAAACCAGGGGCACATTAATCTCATGGGTGGGAAAAAGAAACTTGAGTCAACAGTGACCAAGGACTATGGCAAGATCTGCAGTGCTTGCTACACTTTCTATACATAGTAACTTTGCTACAGTTCCTACACATAGTAACCTTTGCTACCATTCCTACACATAGTAACCCTTGCTACAGTTCCTGCACATATTAACCCAACCCAAACCCAGCAGTGAGCTGTTCTCTGAGAACCTTGCAACTCCACTAGAACCTTCTCATTAGTGTGAGTGTGTGTAAATGTGCCCACACACCTCTGCAGGTTCCCCAAGCCCAGACCATCTGAAATGTGGTTGCCAGGAGCAATCTGCCAAACTGAAAATCTAGCAGATGCACAAGGGACACCCTAGAGCATAGAGCTGAGGTCCTCCTTTAAATAAAGTGACTGTCACAGAGCTGTGCACTGCAGTTTGGTATGCCATACACCCAAACCATCATGCATTCCCATGGGGGTAACTGATGAACACGGAAGCAGACAATATGAATCGAGGGTACACAGAACCAGGCAATGCAGAGCAAGGGGACATGGAGCCAGGGAACACGCAACTAGGGAGTATGGCAGTAAGAAACACAGAGTCATATGTGGAGGCTGGGAGCTGACTCAGTGACTTGAAAATGAAGACTGACGGCCATACAGACTTTGTTCATCTCAATCACTTTCAGTCTTGCCTCATTTTGACCCGAAGGCTTTGAGAATCCTTACCTTCCTATCCTTACTTGCTTTTATATTCCTGGCTCCATAGTCTCTGGTTCTGTGTTCCTGGTTCCCTGCTGTATGGCTCTGTGTTCCCTGGGCTGTTGGTCCACAGATTCCTGCTTAAGTCCCTTCAAGGACTGTGGAGATGGAAATCAGGAGAATTTGACAGTTGTCTTCTGATGGTTTGGGGCTGACCAGATGTCCATGTGGACAAGATCTCCATTTAGTTCATATTTCCCAGAACTATGAAATCCTACCCTTTGGCCTTCTCCCTGGAAACTGCTTGATTCCCAACAGGGAGTCTGGTCCTGAAGGCTCACCAGCTGTAAACCCAGATCTACTCAGGCAGCCCGCTGAACTAGAGAAACCCATTACCATGCTAATGATGTCCTATTTAAATTCTAGCCTGATTACTCTGTGATGAAATCTCTTCCCTCCATGTTGGTTTCTTTATATCTGAGTTCTGGTATGAAATCAACAGTGTTAATAAAGTACAATACAGATTATCAAGTCATATACAGGAGATTCAGAAACAGCTGTAAAAATCAATTTTTTTAAACAAAACAAAAAACTAAAGTCAATTACTGATTTTTTCCACCTCACTTTCCCTTATTTAAAAAAATTAAAATGCACATTAAATAAAGACTGCTGGTTCAGGGAACACAGAGACCACATTTTATTTTGCTCTACTCTACTAAGGATTCCTCAGAATTCAAGTGTGTGACTTGAAGTCTCCAAACTAAAGTCTTTCTACCTCTCCCCCTCACAGGAGTGTGTCACCATAACAGAAGCCTAAAGAGTCAAAGGCAGCAGCCATGCCTATTGTCCTTTACCCTTGAGACTGTGTGTGTCCCTCTCCCAGCACCCTAGTCTGAACCTCCAGCTCAGGGCTGAGGCTGTCAGAGTGTTTGCCTGGTGTACACAAAGCCTGGTGTTCAATTCCAGTACAACACAAACTAGGTATTAGGAACTGCAGGACCTTAATACTATCCCTCAAGTGGATGCAGAAAGGTCAGGAGTTCAAGATCACCCTCAACTACACATCCGGTTCAAGACCAGCCTTAACTCCAGGAGACCTTGCCTCAAAGATAAAGCAAATCAATAAGTATCCAAACGGGACCATTCCATCATCTTCAGGAAAGTCCCTCCCTCCTGTCATTGCTCTCAAGGAGATTCGAGGTCTGCACCCACAGTCCAAACCAAGGAAGGTCAGAACAAACACTTTACATCACTCTCCTGCTCCCAAAGGTGAACATAGGCTTGTGGCCCAAGGCCACCATGCTGGGTCCCAGGATACCCCAGTAAGACTTAGAGGCAGCATTCAGTTCTCAGTGAATGCATAAGCTAGCCAGGGACAGAGGGCACAAGGATGTCTCCATGGTGAGACAGTCCTGTCCATCTCTGATGTCTATCAGAGGGGCTTCCTATCCATAATAGCTCTCCATATGAACAACGCTGCTGATTGGTCCTTGGACAAAAAAAGTTTTCCTTCTTCTACAGAAAGAGAATTCTAGAGTTTTGAGAGCACTTGGCCTCCCGGGATAAGGACAGCTCCTGTCACCCTTGCAACTGACTGCCATCAGGTACCAAGGTCAAGTTCAGAACAACAATGACAATAGAAAGTTACATCTTTTGCCTCCTGGCTGAATCTAGCATCACCTAATAAAGGAACTCAACAGAACAAGAGAGCTCATGTCCCTGAGCTTAAGAGCTGCTCATCCATCCTAACACAGCTTTCTCCAACCACTGTTAAAAATCATATATTTTTTAATGTTTTATATTGGGGCACAGATCGCTTCTCGGACTTTTGGCTAAGATCAAGTGTAGTATTGGGGCACAGATATAGCTTAGTAGTAAGCACAAGGACCTGAGTTCAATCCCCAGAGCCCACATAAGAAGTTGGGTGAGATGAGACATACTTGTAATCCCAGGCCTTTGGAGGCAGAGACAGGAGGATTTCCTGGGGCTTTCTGGTCAGCCAGTCTAATCAAATTGGTAAATTCCAGGTTAGGGAAGATCTTAAAACAAAGTTGACACTGCCTGAGAAATGGTACCCAAGGTTGGCCTCTGACCCCTACTTACATGTGCATAGACACGCACACAGACAAGCAATGCTATATATTGCTCATTTCTTAGTTTTACCTTAAGATATTTTATCTATAGGCTAAATACATGTACTGCTCTTACAAAAGACCTGGGTTCAGTTTTCAGGACCCACATTTGGTGGGTCACAAGTGCCTGGAATTTCAGTTCCAGGGGATCCAGTGCCCTCTTGTGGCTTCTGGGGCACCACATTCAGTATGTGTATAACCCTCTCCCCCAAATCGCTCACACGATTGTTGTTGCTGCTGCTGTTGTTTTAATTTTAAGACTTAAGAAACAGGTATTTGGCTCAAGACTGCAAAGACTGGGGTACATCACGCCCACAGACCCAGATCCACCTTTCCTGATCACTTGAGCTGCATTTGACCTTGGACACAGAGCTCCTTCTGACTTGTTGGGCCCAGACTATGACCCGGTTTTATTGTATTCCTATAGGTGAAAGCTTCAATTCACACAGGAATTTGTTTTAATTCGTGAATGTGCACACATCTATATGCATGTACACGTGAGTGCAGTACCAGTTGAGGTCAGAAGAGGGCGTCACTCCATGAGACCTGAGGAGCAAGCTTGGGTCCTCTGCAAGAATGCTTGCTCTTCATCATTAAACTATCCCCCGGGCCCCTGAAATACATTTTTTTATTTCTTTGTTACACCAGAACACTTGGATGGTTCCTTTGAGTGATCCAAAGCCACACCTCCTCAGCCTTAAGCACATGCGAGCACACCCACAGGGAGAGGGTGGCTGACCCAGCATAATGCTATCACGAACGAAGCACAAAGTCCCCACCATGAGCCATCTGCAGCTCAGTTGTCTCCTGTAACAATCTCCCGTTCCGCTTGTTTATGTTTTATTCATCATCTTGAAAGTATTTAGTGAAGTAACAATTATGAGATTCACAAATACTGCACAGCGCTTTTTTTAAAAAAACAAGATATTAATGGCTTTAAGAGCTCACGCACCATTCAAATGAAAATATCATTGGGTTAGATTTGCTCAAATCTGTTTACATCTTCTTTATTCTTCCATATAATCCATTCCCCCATTTTGTGTAAAAAACAGAGTGGTAATACTATGAAACATTTCAGTTTTTCTTATTCATAGACTTAAAAAAAAATCGACCACAAAAGTCTGCTAGAGCTCTACCCTGTTCCGGTCTGTCATGACGAAATGAGCCAGCCTACAGAGCCAGCCTACAGAGCCAGCCTACAGAGCCAGCCTACAGAGTCAGCCTACAGAGCCAGGGACCCTGGAGCTCCCTCAGCACTGTGCTTACAGATGTTCCACACACAGGCTAGGGCTGCATATGGCAAAATAAGCAAACAAATAAATAAAAGGTTTGGCCTTTAAGAGGGAGAGGGATGGGTGAGGTGGCTCAATGGGCACAGACCTGTGCAAGCTCAGTTAGCCGAGTAAAAGTAGACTGAGAACTGACTCCTGAAGGTTGTCCTCTGACCTCTGTGTGACCAATGCAAAAATAACACGAAAAAAAGTGGGACTCTGATCCTTACCTCTCCCTGACCCCCTTTGCTCTCTCTGATCCCTCTCTCCCTCTCTCCCTCTCTCTCCCTCTCTCCCTCTCTTCCCTTTCCCCTCCCCACACCCCCTCCATCCTTCTCTGTCCCCTCTTTCTCTGCCTCTGTTCCCTGCTCAACTCCCCCTTCCCATACCCCCAAATAATCTCTATTCTATACTAAAAGAGGGAGGAGAGGCCCGGGAGAGAGCTCAGTGGTTGAGAACCCTGGCAGCTCTTACAGAGAATTCTGTTTCTAACACCCACCCACATGATAACTGTAACACCAGCTCCGGGGCATCTGGTACCCTCTTCGGGCCTCTGAAGGTACTACACTAACATGCACACCCCCCCCCACACACACACACATGTAATATAAAATAAAAATTAAATATTTTAAAAAGAAAGTTAAAAAAGATAAAGGAAATAATGCTTGGCTCTGAGCCATGGAGCCAGCTGAGGCTCCATTGGCAAGGGACACCATGACTACTGACTATCCGATTCAAACAGGGAGGGAACAACAGCTCACACAGTTCAGGAGAGCTTTAAACCTGGTCTGCTCACCCCACAGTGGCAGCCTAGCCCTAACAGCTGGAGGTACCGTCCCTTGTTTGGACTTTGAACACTCATCTTCCCTGACGTGGATGTGTGGAATATGCAGGTGGCGTCTGTTAAGTGGAACACAGGGCATGGAGCATGTTGGCCCTTCTGTAGGCTAGCACCAACGTCACCTGTGTCTTTCTCCCGGGGAGAGAATCAACCCTCAGAGGACACACTGACTGAAGAGTCACCCCCTGGTCCCTTCTCAGTCCCCCAGTGTCAGCCTGTAACCTGCATCCTGGAAAACTGAACCAAGGGAGAATGTCTAGCTCAGGATGTGCCCCCCCCCCCCGAGGTGGGGCAAGCTACGCAGCCCATGGTGTCTGTCAGCAAATGCAGAGCGGAGAAGGTCAGAGAAAGACAAAGTAAAAGCTAATAGGTGACCCTACCCCCGTTATCCAAGGCTCATGCCAACACTGTCCCCCATGAACTGGCTAGGTGCTCTGTGACGCTGTCACAGCAAGCCGTAGGATCCAGTGATGTCAGCGCTACACTGCCTGGAGGCTCTCACTGGGGGCTACTCACTGTGGGCGTCGTCCTGGAGTGCCAGGTCCTGCCTGCATTGGAGGTAATCCTCTTTCACGCTGCCCAGTCTTCTGATGTTCCTGGAGCTGAGGGCCGACAGCCTGCTCAGGAGCGTCTCTAACCCTTCCCGCTCTGACGACAAAGCCCAAATCTCCTCTGTGAGCTCCTTGGCCGTAGAGAAGCAGCTTCCTGCAGCACAGTAGGGGGAGAGAGGAGGGAAGGTTTTGCGTGTATGTTTTTTTAATAATATTTGTATTCTTTGAAAGTTCTATGCATTTATATAATGCATATTGATAGTATGCGTTTACCACTCTATCTGTGGACCTCCCTCTAGTACCTACATCGTGTCTTCCTCCCAACTTCATGTCTCTTTATTATTAATAACCCCTGATTAGTGCCGTCCATATGCACATGGGCGTGGAGGCCATCCATCAGGCCATGAGCAACCTGCCGGCAGCCACCTCCCCAAAGGAGAGTGATTCTCCCTCCTCAGCAGCCCTCGTCTATCAGAACCTCCTCCAGTGGGGTGGTCGAGTTTCCTTGGTACCACCTCACACATGCTGGTATTTTCTGTAAATGAATTGTGAGATCCTTGGGTGTGAACAAGGGAGACAACAGTAAACCTGCTGCAACACCAAGAGGCTGGGTACACCTGTAAGGGATGCCTCTGAAAATAAGACAGAGATGTCCAGTAGGACCGGAGAAAGTCCCAGGTATCACTGTACCCAATACCCAAATGTCCAGGGACAGACACAGCAAGCACAGTGGAAAGGCATTGGCCCGGCAATTAGACTACAGAAACATTAAGCCCCCCTCCCCCGCATCATGAAACATATTTGATGGCTAATCTTTTTTTAAAAAAGATGTATTTATTTTATGTATATGAGTACACCGTAGCTGTACAGATGGTTGTGAGCTATCATGTGGTTGCTGGGAATTGAACTCAGGACCTCTGCTCGATCCAGCCCGAAGATTTATTATTATATGTAAGTACACTGTAGCTGTCTTTAGATACCCCAGAAGAGGGCATCAGGTCCCATTACAGATGGTTGTGAGCCACCATGTGGTTGCTGGGATTTGAACTCAGGACCTTTGGAAGAGCAGTCAAGTGCTTCAGTGCTCTTAACCGCTGAGCCATCTCTCCAGCCCTTGATGGCTAATCTTAACCCAGCTGGGAAGGGAAAAACCTCAACTGAGACATTTACTCCATCAGATCAGCCTTCGGGAATTTTCTTGATTTTTAATTGGTGTTGGACAGCCCAGCTCACTTCTGGTGGTGCCATCCTTGGACAGGTCTATCATACTGGACCAAACACAACAGGACTCTGAAAGCAAGCCAGTAACCAGCATTCCTCTGTGGTCTCTGCTTCAATTCCTGACTCCAGGTTCCTGCTGGAGCTCCTGCCCTGGCTCCCTTCAGAAACGGTCTGTGACCTTTCCTCCCCAACTTGCTTTTGGCCAGGGTTCTTATCATGGCTGCAGAGATCCTAATTAAAACAACAAGAGAATAAACAAGCAAGTTTGGCATAAATGTGTTGTGAAGTATGATCGTAATAACAACTGAATTGCAAGTGGCTGCGGGAACCACAGGTGGCTGGGGGCATCAGAAAGAAAAGCCATAAAGCCCCGAATAAAATATATCAAGAGCAAAGAGCATCGAGGTCAGGTATGAGAATTGGTCGTGTGTCTAAACAGCAGTGGCAGGCCACGATGAGACAATTTCTTTGAAATATAGTTTACAACATATTTTAGGACTAAAAAGTATGTAGGGGTGAGTCCTTTAAAGGTCCTAGGCAGAACTGGAAACTGCTTCTGAAAACCCACTAAGAGGAAATAAGACTTAAATAATTGTGGAGATAAACTATAAATGTCCACTGGAAAACTCAGCACTCCTAGGGTTTCAATTTGCCACAGATTGATGCATAGATTTAATACAATTCCTATCAAAATTTTATGAGGCCTTTTGGTAGAAGTGAACGGGCACATCCTAAAATGTGAAAGAAAATGCAAAATCCTAGACAAGCCAGAGCCATCAAACCGTCTGCATTTAAGACCCCCAGCTATTGCTTCCATAAATCAAGACGGAGTGCATCTGAAAGCAGATAGGCATACTGGCTGATGGACTGCAACTGAAGTCCAAAAACTGGGCGTGTCCTCCAAGAGCCGACTGAGGGCAAAGCAACCCGCAAGGGAAAGGAAGTTGTCTCAACTGAGGCTGCCAAGGCAACTGGTTATCTACGAAGGGGTGATGGGAAGCCTAATGTAAACCTCGGACCACACACAGATCACCTTAGAGGGTGAAACAAAGTTAAAACTATAAAGCTACAAGCAGGAAATGAGAAAGCTTAACGGACTGGCTCTGGAACAGGCTGAGCTCTGCCGAGGACAGAGCAGGACAAAGAAAACTCCTGATAAATGGGCTTCATCTGGTGACAAGCTCCTTTCAGCTTATCAAAAGATGATAGGCAGGGAAGCTGGACCCGGTACACCTGTCATCCCAGTGCTTGGAAGGTGAGGCAGGAAGATCAGGAGTTCAAGACCAGCTTTGTCTACACGGCAAGTTTTCAGCCAACCTAGACTACATAAGATTGTCAAAAGTAAAGAAATTTTAAAAAGACAAAATGGGAATAAAGGGGAGGGGTAGGTAAGGGGAAGAGGGAGAGGAGGAGAGGAGAGGGCGGAGAGGGGAAGGGGGAGAGGGGAGGGAGGAGAGAAGAGGGAAGAGGAGGGGGAGAGGAGAGGGGAAGGGGGAGAAGGAGAGAGAAGAGAGGGGAAGGGGGAGAGGGAGG
>JADRCC010160062.1:0-21840 GCA_019843855.1 Hylomyscus alleni | reverse complement strand
TTTTTTTTTTTTTTCAAGACAGGGTTTCTTTTTGTATAGCCCTGGCTGTCCCGCAACTCACTGTAGACCAGGCTGGCCTCGAACTCAGAAATCTGCCTGACTCTGCCTCCCAAGTGCTGGGATTAAAGGTGTGTGCCACTACTGCCCAACCACAGGGACTTTAAGGACTGATGCTTCAGTGGGCACATGATGCAATCCACAGTTCAGTGCTTAGGGAGTTGAGGAAATGGACCTGAGAATAAAGATGAGGTTTTGTCTCCTTTTTGTACAGCCAGCTCAGCCTGCTCTACCACGAGTAGGCAAGAGACCATTTGAAGGGCTGGTGAGATGGCTCAGCAGGTAAGAGCACTGACTGCTCTACCAAAGGTCCTGAGTTCAAATCCCAGCAACCACATGGTGGCTCATAACCACCCATAATGAGATCTGACGTCCTCTTCTGGTGCATCTGAAGACAGCTACAATGTACTTAATTATAATGATAAATAAATCTTTAAAAAAAAAAGAGAGACCATTGGAAAAGCCTTCACTGTGGCTTCATATCGTAACCCCAGGGGTTGGTAAATGGAAGAGAAGTCTCCAGGACTGACCTCAGAAAGCAGAAACAGCGCTGTATATTCTAGCCAGAAAAGGGGTTTGTCCTGTTTACGTTACAGCCTTCACATCCACCATCACCACCCTACTTATGTATCAGTCATAAGCATTGAATGTGTGCCAATCATGAGCAAACAGGGAAGGACGTTCTCCCTGAGCTCCTCCAGTGGAAAGACGAGCAGAGTCACTGAGACACCAACCAAGGGTTTTTATGACCAAAGTATAGTCACCTAGAGTAATTACTGGCTGCTGAAGTGGTCAGGATTGGAGAAAGTCCCCCAGAGCAGCAGCCAAGGATGCAGTGGTGTTTGTAGCTGGTTTTTCCTCAGAGTACCCATGAAGGGCTCAAAGCAGCCACGCTGCCCTGGATGACAGCCCAGCCTGTCCTCAGAGAAGTGATTCCTTGGTTAACTCTAGGCCGGTGGGGTTTGGTTGGCTGATTGGTTTACTGTGTTGAACCTAGAGCCTCTCACATGCTAGGGAAGTGTTCTTTCTGTGTCCTATCTCCATAGACATCCATATGTCTTTACAATAGACACCTGCCCTGGAAGTCACATTCTTAACAGAGCCAGGATGGTGCTTCATGCCTGTAACTCTAGTATCTGGAAGGCTAAGGCAGGAGGATTGTCATGAGTTCAAGGCAGTCCTGGGCTATACTGTGAGTTCCAGGTCAGTTTGGGCTAGAGAGTGAAATTGTCAGAAGAAGCTGGGATGGAGACATAGGTCTGTTTGTCACCTGCAACAGTCTGAGTAGTTCAGGGACCAAACTATTGGCTTTGATGCGCAGAAGAAGTTATGCTGATCCAGTATCTAGTAGTAGAGCTTCCTAAAAATAGATGGACTCCGGGAGAGAGGATGGTCGAGAGCATGAGTGTGGGCTTCTTTTTTTTTTTTTTTAAGTTTTATTGCATTATGATGAGAAAAGTTAGATGATTTCAATTTATCTGAATTTGTTAACATTTAAAAACATATTTTAAGTGTGGGCTTCTTAAGGAGTTGCAGTTTATTCACGACACTTTTAAAGCTCATGGTGAAGAGGACAAGAGGTACAGACAGGACAGAGCACACTCAAGTGTGACTACTCAAGAGAAAGCCATGACTGTAAGTGTCCTGTGCCTTTCAGTTACGTCCCAAAGGGTTGCTAAGCGGTTACTTTTCTTCTTTCCTAGTTTTCAATAAATGGGATAATATGGTTGATCAAAAGGTGCCTTGCATGGGATTACAAAATGGTGAAATATAAGCAGGAGCCACTAGGGTTTACACAAGGGTGTGAGGACATGTCATTTCACTGGAAAGGGGACTTGTGGTGACATTCCTAGAAAGTCTGAGCCTGTAAACCAGGGGAGCGAGGAAGGTTTTGCAGGTAACTCACTATCTTAGAATTCTTGATGCCAGCTAATGAGATGCTTCAAGCAGACTCCAGGCTGAGGGACTCCTTTTTATTTTCACATCTATACTTTTGCCTCTCCTTACCTCGAGATCTTAGTCTCCAAAACTCCAAAGCAAAACAAAACAAACCCCATTTTCAATAGCACTTTGCAGTGTCTGCCCATAATGGTTTGTATATGTTCGGCCAGGGAGTGGCACTATTAGAAGGTGTTGGAGTAGGTGTGGTCTTGTTGGAGTAGATGTGTCACTGTAGGCGTAGGCTTTAAGACTCTTGTCCTAGTTACCTGGAAGCCAGTCTTCTGCTAGCAGCCTTCAGATGAAGATGCAGAACTCTCAGGTCCTCCTGCACCATGCCTGCCTGGATGCTGCCATGCTCCCACTTTGATGATAATGGACTGAACCTCTGAGCCTGTAAACCAGCCCCAATTAAATGTTGTCCTTATAAGAGTTGCCTTGGTCATAGTATCTGTTCACAGCAGTAAAACCCTAACTAAGACACTGCCCCTTAGCTAAACATCTTTAGGAGGGGTTTTGTTCCTATGATTAGTCTCTGGGTACCCCCTTCCCCATTTTCCTCCTCCACTTCCCATCAGCTCCCAGCTACCTGGACTTCTCCATGGCTTGTATAACCTCATGTGCACTACATGTCATTTCTTTCTCTGCCAGAAAGCCTGGGCTGCTCATGCATTTCTGTCCCCTATCACTCCCTTGGGGACTTGAGCTAGTATCTGGCTTTCCTGAGCCATGATTCTTCCCCACTGTGCAGATGGACTTAGGGCTAGAAGTACAAAAGCAGGCACCCCAAAGAGCCACCCAGCCAGAGTCCTGAAGAGGCTTCTGTTCCCTAGAAGTTCTAGGTCATGTCAAGTTGATAGTATTTTCGAGAGGGTTGTTTTTGTTTATTTGTTTTTGTTTTTTTGACACAGGATTTCTTTGGGAAGCTCAGGCTGTCCTGTTATTCATCCTGTTTACCAGGCTGGCCTCAAACTCAGAAATCCACCTGTCCCCCCAAGTGCTGGGATTAAAAGTGTGCACCACCAGTGCCTGACATAGCCAGAGTTAACTGTTACACGTAGGGACCCCATACCCACATCAGTGATGATCGAAGCATGACCCATATTGCTGCTGTGCCTTCCGTCTACCAGCTAAGATTATTTTAATCATTTCACCAACGAAACGCTGAGAATGAGAAATAAAAAGGACCTCTGAAAATATGTGAACTTCATAACTTCTGCTGCCCTGGCTGGGTTGTAGCAGAGGAGAAAGAATCAATGGGCAGGGATCAATTCCCATCTTAAATTTAAAAGAGCAATGTCCATAATTGAACCAGACCAAAGGTGTTGGCTGCAGGTCAGAGTCCTCTATGTGATCCATAACAGCCATAGGCTAGGGCAGCAGGTCCTGGCTACCCATCTTGATGCAGCAGCTCAGTGGAGACCAGAGAGTCCACACAGTTTACTACTGGTGGGCCTTCTAAGTCTCTTCATTGATGGCATCTTCCTTGCCCCAGGATCTGCCCCTTAGCTTATAACTATTTGTTTTGTTTGTCTCTTGCCCTGGACCTCCCCCCAAAGGCTGATTCTGCCCACTTGCATGCCTTAGTGTTACTGCTTCTTGCCCACCGTTCTCCCAACAACTTTCAAGCTGATGCCCAAGCAGACTTTGGGGTTACTCGATTCCCAGCAAGATCATGTTGTAGGAAGAGTGGTTGGCTCTTTCTGTGATGTAGCTGCTGGTAACCATGTGGCCAGCAGTCCCCCTGCCTCCCGATACCCCTGCTGTTGATGGTGGGCCCGACTTACACTCTCACAGCAGATAATACAACACATTGCCATTTCTGAATTTAGGTGAAGATACTGGCCTCTGTCAAGGATGCCTCCTCTCTCTGCTGGCTCTGAGGAAACCCAGTTGCTGTGTTGTACAGTCGTCCCACATCGTGCAGCTACTGTGAAAGACTAGATGTTCAGGCGCTGAGGAGGGCTTTGTATATAGTCAAGGGGAACTTGAAGCTTGGTTCTACCTGAATGCCTGTGTGTTGTCTGCTACTCAAAATGCCAGTGACTTAAGGGCATGAGGGCATAAGACAAAGGGTTCATTTGGCACGCCAGCAAGCCAGAGAGATGCAGATTATTAACATCTTGCCCCAGGGCTGCAGACACTGCCTTATAAAAAGAGTCATGGGAGGTTATCAAATGAGTGGACCCCAATGTAGTTACAGGTGTCTGCTGGTCAGATCTGCCCGCTGGAGGTGGGGTGGAAGGAATGTTCTTTAAATCTATACAAGGTCATTGATAAGAAAGTTACTAGGTCTAGTTACTGGGAATAGTCCACCCCTCCGCCATTGATGGGAAGGACATAGATGAAGAGAATCATACTCCAGCCCTAGAGAACAGGAGGAGGGTGGAGTGTGATTGCTTTCTCTGGGAGGACAAAGGGATATCAATTCACTGGAGAAACACTTTAAACACTTGGCTGGCTGCTTCTGCAGCAAAGATGGTGGGTTTATTTATTATCTCTTTGCCTTAGGGGAAGTTCAGCAGACTGTAAAGAAAGTGACCTAGATGATAGGCCCGTACTGCATACAGCAGGAACTCTCCATGATCAGCTTTCAGATAAGACCCAGAGGAGGCCTGGGGGTTGGTGCCCTGACCCCTGACCCACAGAAACTGGGCGATAATATCTTTGTCATCTACAACTGCTTGCTTTAAGGGTAATTTTTGTGTGTGAGCATAGCGACACGAATACTTTGAAAGACTCCAGTGTCAATGCCAGCTTTGTCCAGCAGTCACAGTCTGCAGAGTGACCACGTGCTCATTCTCTCCTCCTTGGTTTGCTAGCCACTCTGTGTGTAAAGAAGCTCAGGAGCTATTTGGCCATGATGATGCAGTTTGAACGGGAGGTCAGGATAAGGGCGTGGACCTTCCTTTTCATAGACTAGCTTTCAAAGAGAACTTTTCTTAGCATCTTATGAAGTGAGTGATGGATTTTTAAAGGGTGCTCACAGATTCATGGATTTAAACTCGTTATGTTCCACTTCATTAAATGTACCCCATGGATGCCCAAACTATCCTTTCTTTATCCAGAGCAGCGAATCCGGGTTCATGCCTGAGCCCCTATGAGTGTCGCCTTTCTTTGTCGCTTTGTGGCCATTTGGTTTCCAGGCTCATCGTGCACACTTTCCTTCCTGGGCTGCCTTCTAGAAATGCTCCTCATGCTCCACCATGGATACAGTCTTCCGAGAGCACAGTGTGAACTTCAGGAGTACTTGTCACTATTGGGTTGAGCCTTTGTGTCTAGACCTTGTCCTTGGACAGAACTAAGATCCATCTTGATGATTATTTGTAAGACTGGAGAAGTACAAACAGGCACTCTCGGTTCAAATCCAGATCTGTACAGTGTCCACCTCATCCGCAGTCACTCATCCCCAGTCAACTGTTCTCGCCTTCTCCGACACCGAGCGCTCGGTGACAGACAGGGTCATGTGCCAACCACGGTTGCTGAAACTAGTGCAGACTTGTGTGATGTTTTACAGCTTTTGGACTGTATTGCTATATACGCAAAGCCCTATTTTAAAATATTTGGAAATGATTATTGAAAACGACATTTTTGGGTCGTTCCTTCTGCGAGCAGGCTGAATGCCTGGGTTTCATAATCACTTGGGAGAGCGGAGGGGTTCCGCTGTCTCTCAAACACAAGTCAACTAGCCTTGTTTTACTTTCACTGTTAAGGATTTTTAAAAATTCAGTTTTTTTGTAAGGCCAGGTATGGTAATACACACCTTTAATCCTAGTAGTCTGATAGATGTGAGTGGATCTATGAGTTCCAGGATGGCCTGTTTTTTTACATAGAGAGTTCCAGGTCAGCCAGAGCTATGTAGTGAGACCCAGACTCAAAAAGAAATAAAGCCAAACAAACAAACAAACTTCAAAAGCTACTGGCTCCATATAAACAAGGTAGAAAGTATCTGGGCACGGTGTCTTAGACCTGTGATTTCATCGCACGGAGGCAAAGGATTGTGAGTCTTAGGTGAGCCGTCAGGGTTTCTATTGCCAAGAGGAAACAATCATGGCCCAAAAGCAAGTTGGAGAGGAAATGTTGTGCTTATGCTTCCAGACCGCTGTTCATCATCAAAGAAAATGAAGACAATTAGCACGTCAGGGACCAGGAGGCAGGAGCTGATGCAGGGCCAGCGAGGGTGCTGCTTACTGGTGTGCTTCCCCTGACTAGCTCAGCCCGCTTTCTTACAGTACCCAGGACTACCAGCCCAGGGACGGCACCGCCCACAATGAGCTGGGCCCTCTCCCATCAATCACTAAGAAAACACCCTGGAGCTGGATCTGATGGAGGCATTTTCTTCATTGAGGTGCCTTCCTTTCAGATAACTCTAGCTTGCATCAAGTTGACATTAAAACTAGCCAGCACACTGGCCTCTGTTTTACAATGACATTCTGTCTTTTAAAAATTAAAAAGAAAAATAAATAAAAATTAAAAGAATATAAACTGTCTGAGTCTGGTAGCAAAGACATGTTTTTGCAGGCTCTCCTAGAGGGGCTGATACCAGAAGATCATAAGTTCAAGGCCTGTCTGGGATACAGAGTGAGTTCAGAACCAGCCTGGAAAACTTAGTAAGATCTTGTATAAAAATAAAAGGTAAAAAGAGGGCCATAATGTTCTCAACCCCACTACCTCTCTCTCTCTTTCTCTCTCTCTCTCACACACACACACAGACACACTTAGATTTTGTTGTTTTTGTTTTGTTTTTTAAAGAATTCTTTTTTAAAAATATTTCTCTCTCTCACACACACACGTACATACACACACACACAGACACACTTAGAAAGATTTTGTTGTTTTTGTTTTGTTTTTCTTTTTTTAAAGATTCTTTTTTAAAATTATTTATTTTATGTAAATAAGTACATTGTAACTGTCTTCAGACACACCAGAAGAGGGCATCTGATCTCATTACAGATGGTTGTGAGCCACCATATGGTTGCTGGGAATTGAACTCAGGAACTCTGGAAGAACAGTCAGTGTTTCTAACCGCTGAGCCATCTCTCCAGCCCTTGTTTTGATTTTCAAAACGGTTTCTCTGTGTTGCCTGGGCTGTCCTGGAATTGTGTTGACCAGACTAGTCTTGAACTCTGAGATCCTCCTGCCTCTGGCTCTTAAGTGCTAGGATTAAAAGCTTGCACAACCACTGCTCGGCTTAAAAATAGATTGTAGACACAGGATACCCCTTTGCTTCTTACAGTTCTGCAGTGCTATAGACACAGGATACTCTCCTGCTTCTTACAGTTCTGCAGTGCTGTAGACACAGGATACCCCCTTGCTTCTTACAGTTCTGCAGTGCTGTAGACACAGGATACCCTCCTGCTTCTTACAGTTCTGCAGTGCTGTGGACACAGGATACCCTCCTGCTTCTTACAGTTCTGCAGTGCTGCATGGTGCCAGCATCCTTCCTTCAGAACAGAGCCTTGCAAATTGACGTGTGAGGCTTCTGTGGTTTCACCACTCTGCAGATCTGCACTGCATTGCCGACTCTGAAGCATCGCTCATCACTTTCTCAGTGTCTGTGGTAGATTCCTGGATATGAAGTTATTGGGTCCAATAATGAATACAGATCTCAGTCAAGTTTTTGCTTGATGTGTAACATCCTAGGGATCTGCAAGTCATGCCAGAAGAAGTCACTCTGAGATTGTCATCAGACTTTTGGACATGTATCCATTTGATGGAGGGTCCATGGTGCTGTAGAGAGCTGAATGTGTGCCTGTCCTTTCTTGATCATGCTCTTATCTCGAACAGTGTACATGCACATATATCCTCCTGCTTCAGTGTCTGGCATCTTACTCAACCTCAGAGGAAGTGGCTCAGAGGGCTGGTGGCCCTGGGGTAGCGGGGAGGGTGCTGTGAGAACTCTCAGGTCTGTATTTCTCAAGAGGGCTGCCTCAGTGTGTTTAGGGTACCAATTAAGCCAACTCCTGACCCACTCAAGACGTACTACCTTAGTCTACCCAAGCAGAAGGCTGGTGTCCTGATGGAGAACTAGGAAAATCCCTCACTGAGAGACTGGTCCCCCTTGACCAGTGTAAGCTTATGGCTGTGACCATTTCACTTGGAGCAGAGTAAGATGTTCACTACACCCAACTCTCATGAGCTGGCTCCTTTCTTTTTCTTTCTCTCTTTCTTTCTTTCTTTCTTTCTTTCTTTCTTTCTTTCTTTCTTTCTTTCTTTCTTTCTTTCTTTTTTAAAGAAAGCATTTCTCTGTGTAGTCCTGGCTGTCCTGGAACTAGTTCTGTAGACCAGGTTAGCCTCAAACTCACATAGATCCTGCCTCTGCCTCCCAACTGCTGGGATTAAAGGCATGTGCCACTACTGCCTGGCATGAGCTGACATTTTTGTCCCAGCAGAATTCTTTAGTCTGAGGTCTCTGCACAATTCAGGACCTGTGAGCTTTCTATCCAGAAGTCTGTCAAGGCTCTGGATTGGGGGGCGGGGGTAGCCACAGGGGCCCTCAGATCAGAGGGGGATTGAGTGGGGAAGACTCTGCTAGAAAGATATATTGTTCTTGAAACCCCCTTGAGGCTGGGGAAGGCTCACTGGTGTGCTGTGGAGGGAGATAGCATCACCAGTAGTGGGCCTAGCGTGAGGTCAGAAGTCATTCTTCTAGTCAAGAAAGGGGAAGGAGGGCAGAGAGTGTGGGTAAGCAATTTGAGGTCAGTAAAGGGCCATGAAGCTCTGAAGAGCCAGGAACTGAGGCATGGGCAGCAACCAAGGTCTCATTCCACTGTCTCACATGGGGTTCCACAGAGGTGTCTGGCAGTATTGACACTGAGCAGCACTTAAGGAAGGCCCACCTGGAGTGGAAAAGCGCTGCCTGAGGTGAGTGAGCCACCGGGGTTAATGTGATTGGAAGTCAGTGAGCTGCCCTCTTCCCTCAGTCTGCAGAGAGTCACCTGCTGTGATCTCTGGGTAAGGTTTCTCTCAGAGGGTAATGATATTTCTGTTGTCTTTAGGGCTCCTGTTGACCTAAACCATCTGTGGGCACCAAGGGACAAGTGGGTACAAGTTTCCTAGAAGGAAAGATAATATCCGTGTGTCTCTCAGGACACATTTGCTGCTGGAGGTGGGTGCTGGCCTCCTACAGAAAAGGGACGAGTGGGGTCCAGGATGTGTGGCTGTTACTGCCATCACTCAGCACCCCCTTCAGAACTCTGACAGCTCTCCTCAGGATCCTCTCAAGATGTCCACAGAATCCTCTTTGTTCTGCCTTGGGATCCTCTCAGACCTTATTGGTGTCCCCTCAGGGCCTCCTCAGGATCTCCTAGAACCTTCAGGATTACTTCAGGGTCTCTTCAGGACTCTTTCAGATGTTCCCGGAAGCCTTTCATATCGATGCCCTCCTAACTCTTGTAAAAATCCCTCAAAACTCCTTCAGCTTTCCTCAGGGCTCTCTAAGGGCTCCACTCAATATCTGAGGATTCTTTAGGCTTCCACCTTGTCTCTTGACCATCCTATAGTAGCTTCTTCCCATTAGAGCTCCAATCATGGTCTGTGGACATTCCACCAGCAAAGAACCATAGAGCTAGCATGGCCAGAGGCTAGAGTTGCCCAGTGAAGGAATGGGCCTGTGTGCCATCAGGCAGAAGAGAGGCTGGGAGGATGGAGAGATGATGTGGACAAGGCCATTCAGACAAAACAAACAGGGCTGCAGGAATTGTTCCCAGGAATACACTTAACTAGTTACACGTGGAGGGAAAGCTCCCGCTTCTGGGAGCAGAATCCCAAAGGACGTTTTAGCAGCTCCAAGGAGAGACAGCCAAGGAACAGCAGAGCTGGAGCTGTCCAAGGGAGAGGGAGTGCCTCTGAGTGGAAGGATATGCCTTCATTTCCAGGAAGCCTGGGCATAGTCAGAGAGCCGGCGACTTCACCAGAGGTTGTAGACTCCCGAGGTCTCAGATATGACTGACTACAGGGCTTTTCCTGAAACTTAACCTCAGGGCTTTTCCTGAAACTAAGCTGACTTCTTCTTTTTGCCTTTGCCACATTCTTGTTGAAATGATCACTTTAATCAGTCTGAGTGGAAAATACAAGCACGTTTGTGTGGCATGACAGACACCTAAGAGGGTGAGTGAATCCAGGCCTAACCAGGCCAGCTCTCCCTGCTCCACCCTCGCACTTCTGTCTTCAACCATAGCTCTGTGGAAGGCATTCGTAGATGCATGATTGTGTGAGCGGGCAGTATGGATCTCAGAGGCCATAGGGCGTTTTTTGTTTAAGAAAATTAATAGAAAATGGCTGCTGCCTGATCAATCCCTTTTGGTCACCTCACACTCAGAGGCTTAGGCTTTCCCCTGCCACTCACAACCCAAATCACTTTCAGCGGTGGAGGTTCTTGCTGCCATAACAGGAAGTTGGAGGAGCCTGAGGGGCCTTCTTTGTTCAGGAAGGCCGAGAGAGTTGGGGTGCAGCCATCAAGGGGTTGTATGAGACAGGTGTCGAAGTGAAAGGATCCCACAACAAAGTTACTCACCGGCCTTGTGGCATCATCTCCCTTAACTGCCTGACTAATTTGTCTGTCTAAACAACGGATGAACTTTGCTATTCACAGACCATCTCACGGCTAACTGCACAGTCATTTCTCTATTCATGCAAACTTAGGGAAATTTTCAAATACACGAGAGGAGGGGTAAGGCAGGGATAACAGTGTCCCAGTCATCCATCCCCCACAGGGTCACCCCTGTCAAATCTGTGTAAGGAAGATCTCACTCCCTGCAGCCTTATTCTACCAGGGCCTTTCAGGAGAGTCCCCAGATCCTGCCACTTCCAACAGACACTCGAGTGCCTATTGCTGGCAGATGAGAGCTTTGTAAGAGTTCATTCTTAGACAAAACTCTGGGCCATGGCCTATAGCTGCCAACAAGGCCTACAGAGATCAGGACCAAGATGGTAGGTTTTCCCAGGTTCCGGGTTGGAGGTGAGAGGCCCGGCCTGGTGCTTCAGTATACTTTGTCAGGATCACTTTGCCAAGGAGACAAAGGCACGAGCTCAAAGAGGAGACCAGCAACAGGGGGCCCAAAACACCCGGGAGGAAAAAATGTGGCCTGGGAAACGTACAGCAGTTCCAGCGTCCAAGCTGGAGAGAAAGTAGACAGCTGAGATTAGAGAGGTCATTGAAGATGGGCCCTGCAGAGGGGCTGCTGGGTCCAAGGATGGGGTGTGTGTGGCTGGAGTAAGGGTGTGCCCAGGGTGTCTCAAGGCCTTCCTGGAAGAGATACCAGGTTGAATGTGTGTGTGTGTCGGGGGGGGGGGGCTTCCAGGTTTCCAGACGGGATCTTCCTGAGGAGGTGGAAAGCTTGGAGTCCTGAGATGGGCCGGGACTTCAGTTCAAGTGGAGCTCAAAGGTGTTACCATTGCTGACACCTTGTGGGGCTGGGACTTTTGAAGGGAAGGGAAATGGTCCCGATAGGCTGAGGATTGGTGTTTAGAAGGATCCAGAGTGTGAGCGGAGGGTCCGTGCAGGGCCAGTGGTTGAGTGAGGCTCGCACCTCCAGCTGTTAGACTTCCACTCTGCTGGATTCTAGTCCCTGAACCCATCAGCAAAATAACATTAGAAGCAGGGGCATGTCTTGGCTGGCTTTGAGGCAGCTGGGGTGTGTGTGTGTGGGGGGGTGGTGTTTCTGAGGATGCGGTCACTTCAAGACTTGGTTCCGTGAAGAGAGAACTGAAAGTGCCACTATAGGTCACATCCCCTCTGCCAGCCCTACCTTGCCCAGCCACAGTCAGGGACACAGAGGACCCTGTCTCCTGGGGCTGGGTCATCTGTGTGTGGTCACATGGCCACTACCTAGGGCATCGCACTTAAGAGGCCCTCAAAGAAATAGACTTCAAGAAAAACAAAACCAATGCTTTGGTGATCGTCTTAGTAAGACAAATGCAAGAGTACCTGGGTAGGTCAGTGTCAACAGTTTAGACAAAGACCCTTGGTGTTTCTGTTGCCTTAGGCACTAGGCCACCCTAGGGTGGTGGGTGAAAAGGTGAGGCTCCATCCAGCCTCACACTCAGGCCCTGGAGGTGGCCACAGTACCCTGGATCCTCAAGGGGAGAGCACTGCTCACCAACTGCCTGCAGGCCTGAGCACTGCCTGGTCAGGTTTCAGGGTCCATGCCAAATCCACAGTCTCCCTGCTAAGCACCTGTTAAGCATGGTGTCTCTTGCTGTGAAGAGACACCATGACTACAGCAAATCTTAGAAAAGAAAGCATCTAAGTGGAGGCTTGCTTACGGTTTCATTATGTTCCTTGCTTACAGTCCATTCTGGCAGCGCTGGAGCAGTAACTGAGAGCTACATCCTCACCCACAGGTCAACAGACAGACAAAGTGAGAGAGAGGTGGGGGGAGGGCAAAGGGGAGTGGGAAGGAGAGAGTGGGCCTGGTATGGGTTTAGCAGGTTCAACACGGGAGAAGAAGGTGAGGGCTGCGGGGCTGGGCCAGGCGGACCTCAGGGAGAGAGCGCTACCTGGAAGCTGAGGGGGCTCGAGGCAGGAGGCAGCAGTTGGCCTGCAGAAGCCTGCAGATAAGGTTCTGAGGCTGCTTAGCAGGGAGACTGTGGATTTGGCATGGACCCTGAAACCTGACCAGCAATAGCCAGGTCTCTGGGACCTGAGGATCTAAATCCTCTGAGAAAAGGACTAAGCCCCATGGGACAGTTTGGATGGCAGTGCCTCAAGTGCCCTGCAAAAGCTAGTTTAGAGTACAAGTGGAGACAGGACTGAGGGCAGTTTGTGCCCTTTGCAGGAGGAGATGGTGGCTCCGAGTCCAGCTTGATCTCCACACGTTGAGTGCCTTCCTGGAATACATATCTCTCTAGGTCACTAGGCTACAGTAGGGGAGAAGCCCAGTGGGGAGAGGAGAGAGGTGCTGATGTTGCTCATTGCCATCTCAGCTGTCTAGCCAGAGGGAAGAAACTCCTGGAGTGATACCCTGCCCTGTGAGCCAATCCACACATCTACCCAGCAGCATCTCCTACTGACCCACAGGGCAGATCCTGAGGTCAGAGGTTGAGGTAGGGAGATAGTAAGGATGGAAACCTGGTCCGGTACCCAGGCAGGGGATACTTCTGGAAGCACCGTGGCTGCAGGTGGGATCCTCCACGGCAGGCTCCGTGCCCACCGTGGGGCAGGTCTGAAAAGGTAGTCAACAGCATAGGCTGTCCCTGTGGCAACAGTGGAAGAGAGCGGTTGAGGCCAAACTAGGAGTTCCCTTTGGGCAAGGAGCTCAGCCGGAGATAAAGGGGGACTCGGGTGTTGGTCCCAAACCTGCCACCAACTGCGGCACCCTAACCAATAAATTCCTTCTCCGGATCTGTTTCCACCTGGGAAAAGAAAAGGGGGGAAGGGTGGAAATGAAGTTCTCTCTAGCTCCTCGCTGTCTTTGAAGACAGGAAGACTATTATTTATGGTCCGTTGCTATGGAGCTCACATGGGAAAAGGGTGGCTGGGCTGGGAAAGGAATCTGCAAGAAGTGTGGCCTGTGGCCCAGGGAAAGACCCCTGGGCTCTGAGTGAAGTATCTGGGGCAAAGAATGCCTACCAAGGCCCACGGGCATAAGGGAATATTCTGTACTAAGACAATGAGCCCTGGAAAGGCTTCTGAGGTGGTGGGTATGGCTGGTAGGTCAGGAGTGGCCTATGCGGATCTGTCTGGGGGCTGGCTGAGCCAGGCCTGCCTCTGCCCTAGCCACACATGTTGGTTGAGTCATCTTTCAGGGAGGAATGTGGGACATGACTGTCAAACACATCTGCATGAGCATGGAGGAGAGGGAACACGGCTGCCTCGGGCTAGGGAGCGGGGTCTACAGTGCCATTCTGTGACCACAGATACTGCGAGGCCTGCCCAGTCCATGCTAAGAATGAAAAGAGCCATGGAAGAGGAAGCATCTGAGGGTGGGGCTGAGCTGCCCCGGTTTCTCTCTCGTCGTTTCCAGAGCAAATGCGTTCTTTGCTGCTCCTCTGTAGGTGTCGGCTGAGGTGGCAAGTACCAGCAGCTTCCCTTCTAGAAATCCCCACCTTTCAACAGAGCCTTAGGGCTAAGGAAAGCAGTGCAGGCGGTGGGGGCAGGGAGCTGCCGCCTCCTTGTTGCTGTCGTCAATAAGCTCTACAGCCTCCCTCCTCCATTTACAGACCGGCTTAAGACAGACAGCTGTGGCTGGCAACCCCAGGGAGAACAGGTGTAAAAGGTGATGTAGTTGGGGCTTCCACATGGGCCAGACCTACATGAGATCTATCCCTTGATGATGCCAGGCTGGAGGCTATCAGCTGAATGAAGCCGGACTAGGGGTCTGTCAGATGGGTAAGGCTGGGGTGGCATCTGTCAGATGAGATGGTGAAGGGGGGAAATGGACTGTGGCCGGGGTCTGTCAGAGGGGTAAAGCCGGCTGAGAAGAAGCTAATGGGATGGGGCTGGGCTGGGGTCTGTCAGATGAGCTAAGGCTGGAGTTCGTCAGATGGATAAGGCTGAGCCAGCATCTGTCAGATGGGGCTGGGGGCTGGATAGAGATAGGGTTGGTCGGATGAGATGAGGCTGGATTGGAGATGGTCAGATGGGTAGGGCTGAGCTGGGGTCTGTCAGATGGGAGGCAGAGAGGGGATCTATTGAATGAGGTTGGGCTGGGCTATGTCATGTAGGTGACATTAAGCTGAGCTATGGTAGGTGGGTATGCAAGCACAGTTGGGACTGGGCTGGGGACTTGGGTCCTCAGGGTGTGCTTCCTGAGGGAGGGGTCAGAATCTCAACACTTGCGCAGGACCAGTGCACTATTCTCCTTAGGGGTTGAGGCGGGGCGGGGGGATTACATAAACTGCTTAGTACAAAGTAACTCAGGATGTTTCTAGGCCTTGGTGCCGACCACATCAGAGACTTCCAAGTCTACTCTGTGCAAGTGGAGTCTTGCACTCGAGAGCTTGAAAAGAAAACAACTGTTTGTGCCTTTGAGAGGAGCAGCAAGTTTCCAGCCGCGTGCCTGTTGTAGGACCCAGGGCATTTCCGTAGGGGTCTGTGGTTTCAGAGCCTCTGCAGTATCCTATTGATGGTACCTTATTCTTGCTTTCACATCTCAGGCAGTAGGTGGGGCCCCCGGGCCTGATTATAAGCTGAGAAGTGCTCAGGAATCTGTGGGTGTCTGTCCGGACATCGGGGTGGCTGAGGGATGGGCTCAGGCTTTCCATCAGCCTCTGCAGACTTCTTTGCTGGATGGTCAGTGCAGAATCCATAGAGCAGCCGTCTGCGTCCCCTTCTCCATAAGGGAGCTCCACATTGCCCACAGAGGTAAGGGGCCTGCACCGTGTACAGCTGGCTCTCCTCCCCGTGCCGGCCTCCATATTTCACACCAGGTAGGGAGTTACTAGCCTAAAAGCACCATTTGCCCAGAAACATCCACTGTCAGTTTCTCCAAACTGGACGGTGAGCATCCCTGCATGGGCTGTGTGATGGATGTCTGTGCCTGTTGAGGGCAACCCACCTGCACCTCTGAGGTAGCTGGGAGTGTCCTGGCCTACATCCCTGTGCTATACTGAGTCAAGGCCAGGATGTGCTGGCTGTGGCTGGGCCCTGGGACTTGAAATCCTGAACTTTGTGGGGAAGTGTCCTGAAGGACCGGGTTCCCCGAGTAGGACGTTTCTTCCAAGCTGTCTGTGCACTTTGACCTCTTGGAATATTTGAATCCTTCTTCCTTAGATTTTTGTGTTGTCGGTTTTGACCTGACCCTACAGAATGTTGGGCCATTTGAGTCTAACCTGAAAGTTTCAAGCTTGCGTATGTATGACAGGGAGCCTCCGTGTAGCCATGTGGGACAGTGGACACTGAAGAGGGGCCAAGAAGAGTTCCCACATCTCGCCTATACAAGCTTCAGGTCACTGAGAAGCCAGGCTGCCCCTTGCAAGCCCAGAGGCAGGAGTAAGATTGTGTGAATAGTGTACGTTTTCCGGTGCAGAGGCCTCAGGTGGGAGTCACGATGCTAGCATAGACATCCCAGGAGCCATCCTGCCCAACTCCCAGATGCTCCTATTGGATACTGAACAAATTCCAGGGACGAGTTCTGCTGGAGGCTCCATGGGCTGCTTCTGGGTGAGTGGATCAGAGAGTGGAGGGCAGGAAGGAGCATGTTAGCAGCCAGTGTCAGGGGTCTAGGAGGTCCTCGGAGTCCAGCCTGGAGCCTCCGAACTCTGGGCTTCCTTTCTTTGGAAGGAAAAACAAAACAAAACAAAACAACATGGTTTGTGAAACCATGATTGCTGGCAAATAGGCCGTTCTAGCCTGGCAGATATGGAATCTAGACATAAAAATACGATAGCAGAATACTCATCTCGCTCAACTGGAATGTGTGCTCTGCTTCTCTAATGGACTGGAGGCTCGTAGGTTCCCTGGGGACCAAGGAGGAAATGAGCCTTGGCATTCGCTCCCGTCCCTGTCTGCAGTCACTGGGGTGGGTACTCGTCCATTTCCTGTATGGGGAAGGACATGTTTCCAAAGCAGATAGCTGGCTTGGGCCTAACTCTCCCTGGGGAACACAGTTCTTCTCTGTCATCTTTCCCTGCAGGAAGCCCCTGCAGTAAACCCTAGACCTATGACTTACCCAGTCTTGCAGTCCTTCCTGGTCCTGGAACCTAACCAGGAACAAGGGGGTGGGCTAGGTGTCCAGTGTGCCTGGGCTCGACACTTGCTGACAGTTTCTTGGGCCAGTTCCCCCTCCATGTTGTGGAGTCATACCAGTGCTCCTCTGGTGGGGTAGCCAAGGCTAGCCCGAGTGTAGGGTGAATGAGGGTGTCTAATTGCTATGCCACCGATCATACCATATATGTCAGACCACTGCCCTAGCCCACCTGGCTGGGGTTTGGTGGGCTCAGATATTCACCCTCCTGGGCCTCAGGAGTAGAGAGTGGACAGGAGAGAGACAACTTTGTAGACATTCATGACAATGGCAGGGACAGTAGCCTTTGAGTACATCCTGTCCCCTGGAGGGGCAGGTCTATTACTTCTAAGGACCCTGATCTCAGACACGAGCCTGGGATTGATCCTTAGGATTATGTGGGTCTAGTGGTGGTACCTCAGAAGTTTCCACAGCTTTCTGGAGACCGTCTCAAGCTATACCCACTGTTGTCTTCCAGACCAGACAGAATGAGAGCTGGCTACATCTATCAATCAAATGTAGGCGTCTTCTTGCAGCCAGGTTGGGAGGAGAAAGCTCCAAGGCCCAGCCTCGGGATCCTCAGGCCAATAGGTGGAGCTGCCTCCCAGGCCTCCCACTGCATGCTGGGTGAGGCTTGTCGGCATTCAACTCTGCCTAGGACTTGAGCTCTAGAGAGCTGGAGGCTTCCTGGACAGCATCTGTAGACACTCCTACTACCCCCACCTCCCCTGCAACAGGCTGGTCCAAGGAGATAGACAAGGAGATGGGAGGGGTCGTTCAGTCTCTAGCTTCAGAATGGTCGCTGCGACATTAGGTCTTCCCATCACCTCTGGAGGCTTTAATCTCTCTACCTGTCCAGTGAGCAGAGGTTAGGCCCTGAGGGCAACTTTGAGATTTTTTTTTTTTTTTTTACTGTTTCTGTCGTTTCTTTGGGAAGGGCAGTTTCAGGTGTGTGGTGCCTGCCTGCTCCAGAATTCCTGCTCAGAGGTGGGCAGGCCTTGGGACAGGGGCAGGGCCTTACCCTGGGGCCCCTCCCTCCACCTACCCTCACTGACTTCCTGACTCTCCTGCAGTCCTAGGACCATGAATAGTACAACTTGTAACAGCAACCTCACGTGGCCTGCCTCAGTCAACAACATCTTCATCATCTACTCTGCCTTGCTGCTGGTGCTGGGCCTGCTGCTCAACGGCCTGGCACTCTGGGTATTCTGCTTTCGCATGCACCAGTGGACGGAGACCCGCGTCTATATGACCAACCTGGCTGTGGCCGACCTCTGCCTGCTCTGCTCCTTGCCATTCATGCTGTACTCCCTGAAACACAGTTCTACAGACACGCCCATCTGCCAGCTCTCACAGGGCATTTACCTGGTCAACAGGTACATGAGCATAAGCTTGGTCACTGCCATTGCCGTGGACCGCTATGTGGCGGTGCGGCATCCCCTGCGTGCCCGTGAGCTGCGGTCCCCGAGACAGGCTGTGGCGGTGTGTGTGGCCCTCTGGGTGATAGTGGTCGCCTCCCTGGTGGTACGCTGGTACCTGGGGATACAGGAGGGTGGCTTCTGCTTCAGCAGCCAAGGCCGGCGCAACTTTAGCACCACCGCCTTCTCGCTACTGGGATTCTACCTGCCGCTGGCCATCGTGGTCTTCTGCTCTTTGCAGGTGGTGACTGTGCTGGCGAGAAGGCCAGCCACTGATGTGGGGCAGGCGGAGGCCACCCGAAAAGCCACCCGCATGGTTTGGGCCAACTTGGCTGTGTTTATCATCTGCTTCCTGCCCCTGCATGTGGTCCTGACGGTGCAGGTCTCCCTGAACCTCAACACCTGTGCTGCCCGTGGCACCTTTGTCCGAGCCCTGTCCATCACAGCCAAACTCTCAGATACCAACTGCTGCCTGGATGCCGTCTGTTACTACTACATGGCCAAAGAGTTCCAGGAAGCATCCATGCCGGCCACGTCCTCCAACACACCCCACAAAAGCCAAGATTCTCAGAGCCTGAGCCTCACCTAGAAGAAGTGAGTGCCAAGGGCCAGAGGAATCTGTGATATGAGCAGGGAGCCCCCAAACTGGCCTGAACCTGCTGTGGGGTTTGAGCACTCTGGGAGACCCTGTTGGCCTAGAGAGGCTGTGTCTTGCTTCCCTGAGAGGACCAGAGGACTGAGACTCTAATATCCGGCTTGAGAGACCCTGGAACAAGACCACATACCTGCCACTCCAGCTCTAGAATCTCGGCACCAGAATAGGGCCTTGATGGCTAGCCACCGAGTTTAGGATACAACTCTCCCCTGGAGTTGATCCTGGCAAGGTCCTCTGTCACTCAGACGCAAGTGATGAGAGGCGAAGAAGGGACATACAGCTCAGAAGAGCAGACATCCTCCCAGAGGACCCTCTAATGACTTCTTCCTTTCGGGACCTCTAAACTTCTACATGCCACATGTAGGGTTAGGGTAAAGGGCAGCGGCTGTGGTCTGGTAAAGCTGTCCTCCAAGGCCCATGGCTGCCAGTGTGGCTCCAGCTCTGTATTCTGAGGGTGCCAGCTCAGGAGACCCAGGGGTCATAAGGGATGCTCAGCAGTAGCCATCCCGAGCCTCTTGCTGGTATCTCCAGTCTGTAGCCGGCCTGTTGGTCACGGAGGCCAGTGGCTGTGGTAGTCATCTGCTGGAGTTCGTTGTGAGGAAGATTGGCATTTGGTTTGGTACCTGCGCTCTCTGAGGATCCGGCCCCAGGCTGTGAGGGACTCTGGAGTAAAAGATCAGCCACAAACAAAGCCAGCTCTGAGCCCCAGCACATTTGGAGGTGTGGTAGCCCTGGGCTGCTCCCTCTGTGCTTTGTTTTTCTTTGTCTTGGCCCAAATGCTACAGCCATACCAGGAGCCAGAGCCCCTCCAGCTCAGGGGAGGGGGGAACTGGCTCTCCCCACTCTCCACCCATACTTCATCTAAGGCCTACTGCCTAACTGACCCCCCCCTTTTTTGTATGAACTTTTCTACAAAAGTCAACAATCTGTCATCCTCCAGACACCAAAGAAAGGATTCCATTCAATTATAAATTGGCAAGCCAGTTTACTGGAGTTACTCATAAAAGCATGGTGACTCTTGGGTGCTCCATCATTGTGAAGCCCCATTCACCATAGGTGACAGTCCCCAAACTGCATCATTAGATTGCCAATTCCCAGTAAACCTCCACCACATGCACCCACCGGGACACCAGCCCTGGAGGGAGCTTTGGCTGCCACCCCAGGTGCGCTGACCCTCGTCTCCCTGTCAGAGAAGGCTAACAGCTTCATGATCATCAGTCTACCACAGTAGTATTTTGCTTGTTTCATTGGCATGGCTGTGGGCCAAGGGGTTCAGAGGATCAGAGCGGCGCTTTTCCTGTTCACTGCTGATCATCCTAAGCCAGAGGAAATGGCTTCTCTGCCACACTCACCCACTCTCCCTCCCTCCAGTTCTCACATCCCCTCCACCCTCTCTTCTGCAGTATTATCTGAACCTTCACCTTGGAAGGCATGGTGTATCTATATAATATCAAAATATAAGATATACACGTATGTGCCTATGTTTCTTTTCTGAGTCTTATGCCTCTAGACAACAACAGACGGGGATAGAAACAAAGAATTGGGGGAGGGAATAGATCATTTGGGGCCCCCACAGCACCCCCTAGTGTGCAGTAGTGGGTCCCCTGCCCACAGTACCCCAGTACTCTACCTTCCTCAGGTAACCTCAGCTTTAGGGGAAAATCCCACGCCCCCTAGGCTTGACCAATGAAGAAGTCAGCTCAGGAACTTTGGGAAGGTCGTGGAACACTTGCCCCTCCAGAAGGGAGAGGCTAATTAACATTCCTCAGACCATGGGGGTTGGGGGAGGGGGTGACACCAGCCTGCTGGTGGGGACACATTCCACCTTCAGACAAGGGAAGTCCTTGCCACCTCATCCCCTAAAGACCAATCAGTTTAAAAAGTCACACTGTTCTGCCAATCACATTGTGCCTAATGACAGCAGCCCTGAGAACTGTATGAGGCTCACTGGATGGGCAATGGTCGCTCTCTCTCCAAGTGCAGGGCGACCCTGGCATGATGGGTTAAATACAATTCCTCTTGCTTTTGCATCGATTCTCGTCTCCACATTGTTCGCTCAGGGGTCTCCGGTAAGTTAAGGCTCCCCAGAGTCTTACACCATCTGCTCAGATGATGCAGAAGACTGGGGTGGAAAATGAAGAACAGTCTTCACACGAAAGCTGCTAAATTAGCACGATTTAAAAAAATGAGAAAGTTAAATGGCTCCTCTGGCAAAGGTGCCAGCAGCCAAGCCTGACAACCTGAGTTTGAATCCCTGGAACTAACATGTGGTAGGAAAGAACCATATACCACAAGTTGTTCTCTGGCCCCGACACATACTCCAAATAAAAACAAATAAATAAATGTAAAATAATTAACACACTATAAAAACCTGTTGGCGGGCTGGAGAGATGGCTCGGTGATTAAGAGCACTGACTCCTCTTCCAGAGGTCCTGAGTAAAATTCCCAGCAATCGTATGGGTGGCTCACAACCATCTATAATGGGATCCGGTGCCCTCTTCTGGTGTGTCTGAAGAGCTACAGTGTACTCATATAAATAAGATAAACAAATCTTAACAAAAAAAAAATCCCTCTTTGTTGACAAAGAGGAAGGCTGAACCCCCATACCTCCACTGCCCAAGGTCAACTAGAACTGGTGTCAGAGGCACTGGAGTTGGTGCTGAGACACTCCAGAATATCTGAAGGTAACTCGTGACTTGTTAAAAACTGCATTTGACAAAGCAATCATGAGAAAGCTCATGCTATATAAATAACTTTCCCAAAGCCCACTCTGTGTACTGGCTAGGTTTGTTTTGTCAACTTGACATAAGCTAGAGTCCTCTGAAAAAAGGGAACCAATCACAATTGAGAAAATTCTTCTGTAAGACTGGCCTGTAGGCAATCCTGTTTCTTTAATGGGCAAATGAAATGAGCTCTGTTCATTATAGCCAAAAACTGGAAACAACCTAGATGCTCCTCAACAGAAGAATGGATAAAGAACATGCTGTATTTTTAAAAAGTGGAATATTACTCAACCATTAAAAAATGGCATCATTATGGCCTGGTATGGGGGTGCACACTTTTTTTTTTTTTTTTTTTTTTTTTTTTTTTTTTTTTTTTTTTTTTT
>JADRCC010160061.1:0-18054 GCA_019843855.1 Hylomyscus alleni | reverse complement strand
CTACTAGCATTTTTATAGAAGAAATGAATGGTTTTGCTGATCACAGAAATTGAAGATGGTTTTGTCTTAAAGTTCAAGGGGGCTTTGACCCTCCAAACTAGAAGTAGAACTCTGCTTTACCGTTTATATCATTAACTGCAACCTGCAACTATCCAAATTCCTTTTCCCTCGAACCTTCAGAGAACCTTAAGTAAATTCTGCATACTAATTAACAGCACAACTGCTATAGTTTGGTTTTTATAATCAAATTATAAGGCCTCTTACACAAGCTGTCAGAGGCAGTTTTTCAAACCAGTTACCTTGTCATTAATCCCATCTTGGACAGATTGTATGTGTCTCCCGGGTTCATTTCCTTGGCACTTGTTTATGTGCTTTTACTGCTTTCCAGGTTATGCAGAAAAGAGTTTAGAAGTGGAGCAGAATCTTTCTGTGAATCCCTTTCCTGTCTCTTTGATGCTAAATGTAAGCATCCTTTTGTGCCTGTGTGGTGCATGTGTGCACAAGTGTTTGTGTGAAAGTGCATGTACATGTATGTGCACATGTGATGGAGGGCAGAGAACAACCTCAAGTCTCATACCCAGAATGTCTGTCATCTAACTTTTCTTAGCCAGTCTAAAAATCACACAGAGCAACGTTTTGTTTTAAATCTATGTGTTTTTAAAACACTAGATTTCATGAACAACGTATAATTTTCACAGAGAGCATAATTCACATAGCCGAAGCAAGTCCCTCACCATCCACTAGTTTGCTCGTCACCCTTCTAAGGTGCAGCTCCTAAAAGGAGGTCGTTGTGGGCACCAGAGTGAGTGTTGGATGCTTCTACTATCCTGAACAAATCTTATTTTTCTATATGTTTGCAATAATGATAACACAATGCACAATGCTTTTATGAAGCTTTATTTTATCTTGGAGCTATTTCTGCATTGGAACACATACATCGATCAGATCTTCCTCATTTTAAAGTTTGCCTAGTGTTCTTAGGAACTAGTCAAACCTTTCTTGTACCTGTCCCCCAACTCTGGAGCATTTTCATTCCTCAGGAATGCATTGCTGACTGAATCTGTTCATCGTTGCACTGAATGCTAGTGGGTTATTTGTCTCTCCCATCATTGTTTACATGTTAAAAGAAAGTGCTGCAATTATACTTATATTTCTCAAATGTCTGTTTCGAGGTTGCAAAGATTAACAAAGGTGTCAGATTTTCTTATACGTTGAAAAAGCAAATAAATTGCAAACCTGAAATTTTATGGTATCAGGAAAGAAAAAGTATTTATGTTACTATATTTTAGCTATTATAAGAGTCACAATGAATATCCATCAATGTTTTCCTAGTAATTTCTTCAGAAGTCAAGGAGTTAAATTGCTGATGCAATATATGCATATTTTTAGTTTCACAGACTCCTGCCAACTTCTTCTCCAAAGTTATGTAGAACGGTTTGTTGCCCACATTCTTGTTGGCACTTGATATCAGCAGATGTTTTTATTTGGGGCAATCTGATGAGTAACGACTACTATCACTATGCTAATTTAATTTGCATCTCTCTGATTAATAACGAGTATAAGCAATTTTTCATCTATGCACCAGGCACTGAGGTTATGGATTCTGTGCATTAGCCATTAATACCTTTGTATAATTAACTTTGATTGTTTTTTTAAATTTATTTATTATTATATGTAAGTACACTGTAGCTGTCTTCAGACACACCAGAAGAGGGAATCAGATCTCATTATGGATGGTTGTGATCCACCCTGTGGTTGCTGGGATTTGAACTCAGGACCTTCGGAAGAGCAGTCAGTGGTCTTACCCACTGAGCCATCTCACCAGCCATAACTTGTTTTAGTGGATATGATCCTTTGTGCAGTACATAGTTGTGTGTTACTTGTTTAAAATGTCTTTTCCATACTATTTGTCTGTTGATTGTGTTTTATTGCAATATCGTAAAATACAGAAGGATAGAGGTCTTGACTCTTGATGTGGTCAAGTGAATAAACCCTTTAAAACTTAAGTGAGGTGGGGTTGTGTCTTATTTAAGAAGTTACTTCCTAAATGAACACAGGAAAACCAAACCAAACTACACCAAATAGATGTATAGATTTAAAACAGTACAAAGAAAAAACTCAATAACCAATTCTAAGATATAAAAAAGCCAATAAAATTATTTTGAAATGTTCAAAAAGGATTGGAAATTTCTTTCAAAATTTTAAAAATTATTCTATCATTCACTTATTAAAATTGTCTGAAAATTATTTCAGTATATGACACAATGTGGAAACTGATTTAATTTGTTTCAATATGAGAATGTGATCCTCTCTACATAATTAAACCCTTCCCTTGACTTGAAATGTGAGTTATGCAATACACCAAAGTTCCTTGTGTTCTCAAATTTGTGCCCAAGTATCTTTTCTCTCTCAGTAATCTGGTTGCCTTTCTGTGCAAACAATATAGTCTTCTAATTATGTGGTCATCCGGAATTTTGCTATCTGTATGACTAGTCTTTTCTATTTGTTCTTCAAATTATCTTGCATATTCTTGCTTTTTTATTTTATAGTCAGCTTTTCAAGTTTCATAAAGCACATCCTTTGGAACTTTTAACTAATGTAGTATTTAATTTTTGAGAGAGCAGACATCTTTTGGTTGAACTATCCTTTTAAAAAACATTTTATGTTTTGGATATTATAATACACAATTGCAGCATTTCTCCCTTTTGACTCTCTCTCCAAAGCCTCCCATATACTCTTCATCATTCTCTTTCAACTACATAGCCTTTTTTTTCACTAATTGTTATTGTGTGCATGTTATTGTGTGCATTACATATATAGCTAAATATAACCTGCTTAGTCTGATGTTACTTGTATGTAGGTTTTCAAGTCTGACTACTTCATATTGGATAATTGGTGTGTTTCTCTTGCTCCCAATATTCCCCAGTTGTCTGTGAGTCTTTGTGTAGAGTTGAGGTCTCATGGGTTTTCCCCCACCCTCTCTGGCATGTCTATTGGTGATTTCCTTGTTCAAGTTCATCTTTGTTCAAGTCATGTTGGTAAAATTGAGTGTAGTTACTATTAGGCATTGTCTCATGGCATATCCTTGATCATTTGACTCTTGCAATCATTCTGCCTTTTCTTGTGCAATGTTCTCTGAAGTTTAGATAAGGGGTTATTTGTAGACATATCTAATGGAACTGTGCTCACAACTCTGCATTTTGACTGCAGTTTCCTGTAATGTTCTCTATCTGTTGCAAAGTTTCTTGATGAAGGATAATGAAGACTACATTTAGCTGTGGGTGTAATAACAAATCCTTATAGATTATTGTTAGGGGTTATTATTCTGGTTTAGTAAAGTAGTGGGCATAGGTTGTCCTTCAATATCTATGACATCACTAGCAGCGAGTATTTAGCTAGGTTTAGTACCGGCATGGTTTCCTTCTTTTGGGTAGATATCAAATCTAATTAGGGAGTTTTTAGTTACTGACAAAGTATGAGTGCCACTACTGCATGCTAAGAGTTATTATGTGATGTTGATGGTTGTTGTACTTCATTGACAATATAGTTGGATTGAACTGTTGGTCTTTCTATGGAAGCTTGCATGGTCCTTTTTGATAGCATGAAAACTAGTCCTCAGGGAGCAGACATTCAGCTTAGTTCCATCTCAGGGGTCTCTGGGTCCTGATTTTGAAGTTCATAATGTATTTAGCAATGAGGACTTACGTTTTACTGCTGGGGACAAACAAGGAAAACAGCAACAGGCTATTTGTTTTTGGAGTCTTTGGACAGCCTTGACCAACAACTCAAAAGAGGGCTTCTCATGTCTGGTATTGGGATTTTGTTAGGTGATCTTTGACTCTAGGAGAAAGCATTTTCTATTGTCCCTTCCATTCATGGCTTTCAATGTTGTTTATAGTCTTTCCATCATGCACATCTGTTTTTAGATGTATACCTACTTACTTAAAAGGATTGCGAATTATTATGAATGGTAGTTTTAGTTTTACCTGGCTTTATTGAGCAGCAAAAAAAAAAATACTCATCTATTGTGACCTTATGAATTTTGGCAAATGTGTAAAGTTGTATAAAAATAATATAATCAATGAAGGAAGCATTCTTCTCTCAAAAATATCCCTTAGGTATTTTGAATCCAGTGTCTTGTTGAGTACTGAGTGATCAGCTAGTGTTTCTTGTCACAATAATTTGAATTTTTCTAGAATTTTCTGTAAGTGGAACAATATAACATTCAGCCTTTATGTCTTGCTCTTGCTTCCTTAATTCAATGCAATGATGCTGAGATTTCCCTCTGCATTTTTTTGTACAAGGAATTTCATTTTATTTCTAAGTAGTACATGACTATATGGACGAAACAGAATGTTATTTCGTATCCACGCCTTTCCAATTCATGTTTTTATTTTTTTTTAAAGTTTTATTGCATTATGAGAAAAGTTACATGATTTCAATTTATCTGAATTTGTTAACATTTAAAAACATATTTTAAGTAAATAGAATTAAATCATATTCTTGTTTTCCTTTTGTATCCAAATTCCTCCCAGACACCCCCTTCAATACCTACAATATCTTTTTTGTTAGATTCTTTAAATTTTATAAGATATTATAACAATAAAAATGAGTATTATAAAAGTTATTTGATATAAAACAACAATCAATTTAACGGTATTATGTAGATTCTTGTCTACAGCAATACTGAAAATACATGTTTTCTCAATATAAATTTTAAATAACTTCAAATGTATTAACTGTAATTTCAAAATAATACATCACTACTAATATTTTCTTAAATGAACATAAATATATAAAATGTTTTTGTTTGCTTGCTTGTTTTATATTTAGTAGATCTTAAAATATTGGCTCTTTTCAGTCTTACTCTTTGTTGTTCTCTTACACACATACCTCCCAATTTAATTGTCTACATTTCTTTTGGGTGTATTTAAAAGTATTATAAATACTTTTCAAATGTGTAAACTGTTCTGAAAACCGTAGTATAGTGTAAAAACATGAAATAAACAATACTACTAATAGAGAAGGTGAGATATTAGAAGCAAGATCTCAAGACCATTATGTTGTACACAACAAGATACTGTTATGAACAACCAACCTGAAAGTGTATATGGATTGTATAACATTGGACCTGTTTCTCCAATTACCAAATTAGAGAGATCATTGGATTTCAATCAATTAGGATATGTTGGTAATATTAATTTTCATATTAAGATATTAAGAAAAAGTAATTGTTACTTCCTATTTTTGTTGTAAGAGGTGGAATTAGGTTTGTGTGGATTTGTTGAAAGATTACTTTCTTGCTTCTTCTATGGTGTAGTTTTGCTCCTTATGTTGATGATTTCCATCTATTATCCTTTGTAGGGCTGGATTTGTAGAAAGATACTGTGTAAATTTTGTTTTGTCATGGAATATCTTGTTTATCTATCTATGATAATTGAGAGTTTTGCTGAGTATAGTAGCCTGGGCTGGCATTTGTGTTCTTGTAGGGTCTGTATGACATCTGCCCAGGATCTTCTAGCTTTTATAGTCTCTGGTGAGAAGTCTGGTATAATTCTGATAGGCCTGCCTTTATATGTTACTTGACCTTTTTCCCTTACTGCTTTTTAAATTCTTTCTTTGTTTAGTGCATTTGGTGTTTTGATTATTATGTGACAGAGGAATTTCTTTTCTTGTCCAGTCTATTTGGAGCTCTATAGGCTTCTTATATGTTCATGGGCATCTCTTTCTTTAGGTTTTGTTGAAGATATTTACTGGTCCATTACCTTGGGAATCTTCACTCTCTTCTATACCTATTATCCTTAGGTTTGATCTTCTCATTGTGTCCTGGATTTCCTGGATGTTCTGGGTGAGGAGCTTTTTGCTTTTTCCATTTTCTTTGTTGTGTCAATGTTTTCTATGGTGTCTTCTGCCCCTGAGATTCTCTCTTCTATCTCTTGTATTCTGTTGGTGATGCTTATAACATCTATGACTCCTGATTTCTTTCCTAGGTTTTCTATCTCCAGGGTTGTCTCTCTTTCTGATTTCTTTATTGTTTCTATTTCCATTTTTAGATTCTGGATGGTTTTGCTTATTTCCTTCACCTGTTTGATTGTGTTTTCTTGTAGTTCTTTAAGGGATTTTTGTGTTTCCTCTTGAAGGACTTCTAGCTCTTTACCTGTGTTCTCCTGTATTTCTTTGAGGGTGCTATTTATGTCTTTCTTAAGGTCCTGTATCATCATCATGAGAAGTGATTTTATATCTGAATCTTGCTTTTCTGGTGTGATGGTGTGTCCAGGACTTGCTATGGTGGGAGAATTGGGTTCTGATATGCCAAGTAACGTTGGTTTGTGTTGTTTATACTCTTACTTATATGCTTATACTCTTACTTATATGCTTGCCCCACATTATCTGATTATCTCTAGGGCTACTTGCCCTCGTTAAATCTGACTGGAGCCTCTCCTTCCTGTGATTCTGGTTATGTCAGAACTCCTCAGAGTCAAGCTGTCTCTGTGATCCTGTCATTCTGGGATCCTGTGCCCCTGGGCTTGTTAGAGTATCTGGGAGTGGAGCTTCCTCTGAGTGTTTTGGGAATGACTGCAGAGTTTTCGCCCAAGGTCTGCTCAGGGCACCGGCTGTCCCAGACAGACTGGAAGCAACCCAAGCCACTGGGCTGGCAGAGTTCCTGTGTACCTGGGTCCTGTTGGTCCTAGTTACTCCAGGTTTTGGGACAGATGTTGTGTCCTCCTCACCTCTGATCCTTAATGTTTTTTTTTTTTTAAAAAAAAAAACAAGGTTGGCATAAAATGGTTAGCTATTCTGTGGACATTAATATGATAAGTCTTTGTGTGTACATATTTTCAGGTCTCTAAATTGAAAATTTGAAATTCTTTATGCTATGTTGCATCCAAATGAGTGTTAAACATTATATGATATCATGAATCCGATTTACAAAGTGACTATACCATTTTACACCCCGGCCATGTATGAAAGATCTAGAAGATATTACTTATTCTCAACTGTGTTTTATATTGATATTTGACCTATACAGGCAGTAAATATTACCCTATTAAGGTTACATTTTTATTTGCATTCAACTTTTAGAAGTATCTGTTTGTACTGATTTTTATAAATATCCTATATGAAAGTGTTAGAATAGGCGGCACAATCCTGGACAAATCCCAACAAGCTGCAGGTCTCATATGAGAGGTTTTATTGGCAAAGGTGGCTTTTGGGAGAGGGTGAAAGAGAAAAGAAGGAAGAGAAGGAGACAGAGAAAAAAAGAAGAGGAGAGGAGAAGGAAGAGGAGAAGGAGAAGGAGAATAGAGTGCTGTCTGCTATGGGACATGTTTTTTATGTGGGCCATGACACATATGAATCATGTGCAAAGGGATGTGCTGAGGGTACCATGACAATGGATACAGGAACAGCATTGTCACATGGAGATGACATGCCTCCTCTCTGGGTCTGAGAGCTGGCTGTAAAGGCACTTCTACCTGTCCATGGATATAACCTGATGCTAATGTTCCTCTATTTTTCTTATCCTAAAGAGAGGGGAAATGGAGGTCATGTAGTCAGGTAGGAATAGGGGCGTTGAATCACTTAAACTGTTTCCTGCTGTCTAGGGGCATCATCAAGCTTGGGGAGTAGTTGACCCTCACCATCGGGGCTCATTTTCATCAGGCTCCTCTGTAAGCACTGGTTGGTAATCCTGTAAAAGGAAGCTATTCCCTGTGTTTTTGGTTGTCTGATTGTAGCTGCTAGATTTTGCTTCTTACTGTTCCAGACTCATTGATGTAGAAGCAGCATTATTCTTGGAGAAAAAGGCAAAGACCACCTTCTTTAGCTGTAGGAACATCTAGTCCCCATTTATTCTGAAGCACCATTGATGCTAGGGAATTGATCTCTCTTCAGGGGGTGAGCATGGTTTGGGCCATCTCTTGAAGACTGGTGTTAAGCTGAGAAGAGAATGGGGATCCAGATTGGTTTGTAGAAGAGCTTATCAACAATGCCTGTTTCCAGCCTGGGATTCAATAAGTTTTGAATATAGAAGAGGGTCTTTCATTGTTGATAGAAAAAGTGATTTGCCAGTGATCCTAACATATGTCTCTGACAAGGCCAATATGGGCAGCCCCTATATTCATCTGGCCACCTTTTTACAATCATTTTTCAACTGGTCAAAAAGGAAGCAAACAAAGAGATCATAATATTTAGATGGAATGGTGGATATAGGAATGACAGAAATTTGGATAGGCTCCTAACACCCGCCTATGGTGCAGTTGCCTGACCCTATTTGGAAAGACTATTATAAGTGGGAGTTTCTTGAACCTTGAATCTCCAGATGTAAGGGCTACCCTGGATGCAAACAGCAAGGGGAGGATAAGAAGCCCATATCTAATCCAGTGGAATTGAGTACAGATGTGGGAATGGCATCTCATTTTTCTGAGTTTAGAGACAATCTGGAATTTAAGAGAGCAGGGTTCTGTTGGGGGTCGATGTGTAGGAAGAAGAGTCATTTTGAGGTGGAGGGGCAAAAGGTTTGAGGTGAGACAGGTGGACACAGTGAGAGAGTCCCTCGAGCTTAGCAGCTGTGGGAGTCACAACAACTATATTGAAGGGGTCCTGACATTTAAGAGAGAGAGGTGAGGGCTGATGATCTGGAGGGAAAAGAAGAACCTGGTCTCCAATGTTGATAGGGAGTGGGCAGAGAACAGTGCATATCCATGGTAGACAGTGGTCAACCAAGTTCTATAGGAGCAAGCAGAGGTGGCAAAGTAATGGGGTAAGTAGGTGATCATAGAGGGGAGAGCATTTAGGTGAAAGACCAGGAGTTACAACCAGACGTTCACACATGACTTCAAAAGGTGAGATGAAGAGAAGTTGTTTGGGGAGAGCTTGTAGCCTAAAAAGAGCCATGGGTAGGAGTTTTACCCAATCAAGGTGAAGTTCTTGTGACAGTTTGACAAGAAAGGTTTTTAGGGAGTAGTTAATTCTTTCCCAATAAGGGGAGAGAACACACTAGCACTACCAAAAAGGAATGGATGAGAGAATAGTAAAGTGGAACAGTGGCCATTAGCATTAGACACAAGAGGAAACAGAAGAAATCCTGGGAGACATATTTGGACAGGGAAGTATGCCTGAGTGGTAAGGGGAGAATAGAGAAAGGGAGAGAAGAATGAGTGGACATATATATGCAAGGAAACACCACAAGGAACCACATTCATTTTCACAAATAATATATTTTAAAACATAAGTTAAAGAGCTGGGGAATGACGGTCCAACAGGTAAGACTACTCTGCAAGCAAAAGGGCCTGTTTTCAAGACCTTGGAACCCACATAAAAGGATGGGTGGGATTGGGGATTTAGCTCAGCGGTAGAGCACTTGCCTAGCAAGCTCAAGGCCTTGGGTTCAATCCTCAGCTTTGAAAAAAATAAAAAAAAAAGGATGGGCATGTTCCAGGTCCTGCCTTTAGCTCCAGCTCCACTATAGTGTGCCATGATAGTAACCTCACTTAGGGCTTGCCGATAATTATCCTAGCTCCACGTTCAATGAAAGATTATCTCATGAAAACAGTATGGAGGGTGGTAGAGCAGGACACTCAACATTTTCCTTTGACTTCCATGCATTACAGCCATCATTTCCATACATATATGTGTGTGTATAAAAATATAAATTAAAATTTAAATAATGTTGGACTGTTCTTTAAAGTTTATTTGGTTAATCCCTTTAACCAAATAAACTTTATTTAAAGTTTATTTACTTAATCCCTCCACACTCCCCCACATGCTCCTCCCCTTGAGCCTTCAAATACATGACCTCTTTCTGCATTAATTGTTATTTCATGTACATGTGCATACATATTCCTAAACATAACCCTTCTCAGTACAATTTACTAATGCTTTAATTTTAATCTTTATTGATACATAATAATTATACATAATGAGTAAAGACCACACTAAAGTTTTAAGCATGGCCATCACCCCCAGACATTTATCTTTTTTGCATGTTAGGAACATTCAAAATTCTCCCCATAAACTATGTTGAAATTAACTGTTGTCAAGAAGGCTGGATCAGTGTTAAGAGAACTTGCTGCTCTTGCAAAGGACCCAAATTTGGTTTCTAGCATCTATGTCAGGTGGCTCACAAATGCCTGTAACTCTAGCCCCAATGGATCTGTTAGAACCTGAACAAGGTCACATGAGCCAAAAATCCAAACATGAGTGCGGAGGTGTGGACATGAAGTTCCACTCCTTCCTAAGGAACTATTCAAAACTGATAGCTGCGGAGAGAGGGAAAGTCAGTGTTCTTTAAAGATGTATTCCCCTGGTGAGTTGATCAGACTCCAGTGGATGACCATATATCTGTGACTATATGGGTAGTCCAAATTGGACTAAATACATTATTATTATTTGATAGCCTGAATTGGACTGAAAACATTTTTTTTTAAAAGGACATGAATTTTGGGGATGAGGACAGGTGGAGGTTAATTTGTAAAGTGTTAGAGGAAAGACTTGAAGGTAAATATGAACAGAATATATACATCAAAAGTCTCAAAGAATTAATCAATTGTTATGTTAAAAATAAAAGAAAAAATAAAGCTTAAAGACAATCAGCCTGCATGGGCCTGAGCTAGGTGTTCTGCATACGTATTGTGATTGTTTAGCTTGATATTCTGTTGGGACTCCCAACAATGGGAGTGTAAGGTGTCTCTGACTCTTCTGCCTGCTTTTTAGGACCTTTTTTTCTCCTGGGTGGCCTTGTTCAGTCTTAATGTGATGATTTGTGCTTTGTCTTATTGTATTACGTTATGCCATGTTTGGTTGACATCTCTAGCAGACCTGAAGAGAAACAAAGGAGGAGTGAATCTGGGGGAGAAGAAAGGTGGGAGTGAATTGGAAAGAGGGAAGGGAGGGGAGGCTGAGGTCAAGATACATGAGAAAAGAATAAAGAAAAAGAAAGCAAATATACAAATGCATTGATGCTTATGATTAGGTAAAGTCACATGTTAACTTATACTTTTATATTACTTAGATATCAAACTAAACTCACTCAGGTCTTTATGCTTACATACAACAATTACTTGACCACCAAAACACCTCTAGCTCACTTATTCATTGTTTTCTGAGGATCCTCTATACTGGAATCCATAATGGGCATATTAATTATTATTAATTTATATCCCTAATGCATATAAATGTATGAATTTTTATTTTTTGGTTTTTCAAGACAGGATTTTTCTGTATAGCCCTGGCTATCCTAGAACTCACTCTGTAGACCAGGCTGGCCTCGAACACAGAAATCTGCCAGTCTCTGCCACCATTAATGCTGGGATTAAAGGCATGTGCCACAATTGTCTGGCTATGAATATTCTCCTTTCTCATCACTCCTGCCCATATTTGTTACTTTTTTTCTTTCCGATAATAGCAATTCTATCTAGAGTAATATATTTTATTATGGTATTCAATTGCATTTTTGTAATTACTAATGATGTTGAACATTTTCCATGTGCTGGTTGACCATATTATATCTTCTTTTGAGAAATACATATTTACTTAGCTCACTTGTCCATATTTGAAATTATATTACATAGATTCATAAATTCAATGTGTTCATTTTTGCTATTCAATTATTTGAGTTCTTCATGCAGTCTTAATATTAACCCCTTTGCACATATTTAAGAGAGTTTTGATTGTGTAGGTTGTTTATTCTTTATAATTTTTGTTTTCTTTTCTGTACATAAGACCTTCAATATGATCTAATCACATTTGTTAATTTCTGCTGTAGTTGCATGGAGCTTCTGAGTCATATACAAACACAAGAACCTTTGTCCTGACCAATGTTCTGAAATTTTCCCATTGTTTTTCTGGTAACTAGTCTCATAATTGTAGGTTTTGCACATAAATGTTTGGTTTGTTTTCAGTTAACTTTAAAGTATGATAATGAGAGAAGAGAGAGATCTCATTTCATTTTCTGCATGTAGAGATTTGGTTTTCCCTTACTGTTTATTAAATGACTTCATTCCTTTCCCTTGTGTTCTTGCTGTCTTTGTTGAAAATCAATTAGCTGTGGAAGCACAGATTTAACTAGACAAGTGTTGAATACTCTAATTAGGACTTTAAAGACCTTATCAAATGTGAAACTCGTGTCTTATTATTTTTCTAATGATCTCATTTCATTTTGTTATCCCAGTATTTTAAGCAATGTGTATTAGTCATATAAAACCATTTGTTGCATTAGAAGATTTTACACATGTATGTAATACACTTTTATAAGATTATATCTCTGATGTCCTTCCTCTCTTTCCCCTTTTTCTCTTTCTTGTGGTCCCCTTCTTCCTCTCAAATAGCCCCCCCTTCTATTTTCATACTATTTTAAATCTTAGATATAGATCTTATAACATAGATTTGGAAGTTTTCCCCTCTTTTTCCATTCTCTGGAATGTTTTATATAATATGCAGCTTGCATGTTCTTTGAAGGTATTTTGGTTACCATCTCTTATTTTCTTTGGCACTACTGAAGATTGAGCCTGGGGCTTTGCATGTGCTAGACAAAAGATCTACCACTGAGCTACATCTCCAGGCTTGTTCTTTTGAACTTCGATAAAATTTGCTTGCAAAAATATATAGGACGTAGTTTCTGTGGCCACCCAAATGTACTACTTATTGAATTTCTTCAGCATTTAGTAGCATAGCTTTCTTTTGAATAAAATTTTGGTGGCTTTTAATTTTCAGTGGAATTATACAGTCTTTCAACTTTCATATTGAATGTTAATATTTTGTAACATATTTTGTGGGCTTTTTATTATTAATTAATTAATAATGCAGCTGTCAGGGATAGGGATAATTTCTAGGAAGTCCCAGACCTGGGATTGTAGAGGCTCCAAGTACTTCATGTGAGTAACCTTTGCCAAAAGGCCCAATGGCGGGGATACAGAAACTAAAGAGGCCATTCTAGTATTCAGACAGAACCCCCATTGGAGGGATAAGAACACCTACCTTCAAAATTTTAACCCAGAATTGGTTTAAAAGAAATGCTGGGATAAATATGGAGCTGAGACTGAAGTAATGGATGACCAGTGACTGGCCCAGCTTGGGATCTATTCCATGGGCAGGCACCAAAACCTGACACTATTACTGATATGGTAATATGATTGTAATATATTTTTTAAAATTGAAATAGTGTTTCAGGGATATCTCCAATTTATTAATATACTTTATGCAAGTATTTATTTGTTTTAAATTATTCAGTGTTATCATACTATCACATTTTTTATTATTTATTCTCTCACATACATTACATTCTGATCACCATTTTCCCTCCCTCCTCTCCTCTCACTGTTCCTCTCTTACCTCACCTCTTTCCTCCAAATCCACTCCAATAACCTTTAAAAACTGTTTTGGTTTTCTTAAGCACTTTGATCATTATTTTATTTTTTAATTATTGTTTTACTATTTATATTGTTTATTTTGATGCCATAGGATTCGAAACATTTTAATTTAACTTCTTATATTTAATGCTTATGTATAATATTCCGTTATATCTTAGAGAGCACTCATGTGCATGCACGCATGTAGGCCGGAGGATAATGCTGAGATTCTTGCTCTGTTGCGTTCTACATTATTCTCTGGAGATGACCTCTCAACAGATTTAGGGCTTCTTGTTTGTCGAGACTGCTTGGACAGCAAGTCCCAGAGATCTTCTGGTCTGTGTCTTCCATAGAGATGTGATTACATTAGCATTCAGCCACAACTGACTTGTATGTGGACGTATGGGATTGCACTCAGGTCTTTGTGCTTATACAGCAAGCATTTTCTCCCACCAAGCCATTTCTCTCAAGCCTTGAATTTTTAATAAATATGATACTGACCACAATATAAAAATGTAGCATGTGCCATTAAGTTATAATTTCTGTTTTAAAAGGTTTAATTCAACTTTGAGAACTTGGCAATGCTTTTTTTATCTTGATTTAAGGGAACTATTAATATAATAATGCTAATTTTGAATTTGAGATTTTTCCCTCATTATTAAACTTGAATTATGGTCTATGTTTATAAATGGTTCATTTGTTTGAAAATTATATACAACCACATTTGTGAGGCTAAGATTCGATGTATGTATTAATTTTTTTTGGTTTTTCGAGTATTAATTTTTTTTTTAATCAATAGTATATATCCTCATGGTTCTGCTTCCCTCCATTCCTGAGATGTTAAGGTCAAGTTCTCACAGTAGGAAGGATTTGTTCACTTTTTATTTGGTAAAATTGCTTGTTTTTTTTTTTTTCAGAACTTCAGATTTTTAAAAAATAAAATGAGAGCTTGTGAATAAAAGAAGTGGTTGTGTTATTGGTAGGGAGTAGTTAGCATCAGGGAGCAGATTCTCATTTCATGAAGCTAAATGTACTTTAGCTTCTGTGTCTGGCTGCCTTTGGACTTGAACTGACATCTGTAAGCCAAACTTGCATAGATATTACACAAGTTTATATTGGCATGAGGTTTTAATTGAGGAGAGATTGTCTGGTGGACTTTATTATCAAGAACTCAAATTAATCTCTCATCTGGCCAACATGAAGAGTGTAGTTTGAAGATAGAAACAGGATCTTGGCCTCTAAATGTTGAGTCTTACCCATAGCTTCTTTCATTCATGTGCTCAAACTTATCAAGTCCAAATTATGGAAATTGAAGAATGATTTTTCCAATATTTGGTGCACATAACAGAAGGTGATTATTTACATGTTAATGAGACCTATAAACAGGTTATAACTATTGCCAAGACTTCCCAACCATTTCCTTCTTTCTCAATTCCAAATATGACTTACAACTGGATCTAGACCAACCAGGCTTCTACTCATTGAAGTCTTTCCGAACAAGCTTTGATCTCTAGTTCCCTTCTTTCTGCTCACTTATGTTTATAGACTTTCTTCAAAAAATTAACATCTTTTTAGGTATCCTTTTACAAGCCCAATCCACTTTTCTTCTTGACTTGAACAGAGACCTCATAGTTCTTATTCCTTGGCAACTAAGAAAGTGATGATTGAGTGAAACGAACACAATCATTTTATGCAGAGGAATAAAAATATCATAATTATTCATCATTTACCATTTATCCTTTGTCTGTAAAATGTGTGATTTAGCACACTAAAGACAGTAAGTAAATCTTAATTTAAAAGGTTTTTATCTTAGCTTGTCTCCTGGGTAGATCTTTTATGTTTGCAATATGGATGATGACTGTAGCTTTCTACTTTATGATTTCTTTTCACTACTCTGTCTTGTGACAATATAATGTCATAGATTCATTTAGTGTCTTGATTATTCTTGATGCAAGGATACAAGCAGTAAACTACCTATGAAAAAAGCAGATCTGAATACAAAGCTGAATTTATTATAAATTTTAGACAAAATTTATCAGTAGGGAAATTGTTTTAGAAATGGAGCATTTGGATGTGAAGAGAAGGCAACATTTTACCCACAGTGCAGTGTAGAATAGAAAGGTTTTCACAATTAGACAGCACTGTATTGAAATATGAGTTCCACTATAGAAAAACTATATGCAATTATGCAAATCAGCAAAACACTAAGTGCTTCAGTCTCTGCATCTACAAATTGTGGATACTGACTTGCACCATGTAAAGTAGATTCAAGACAAGGTCACTTAAAAATTCTTAAGACTGCCTAATAATGGATGGAGAAAGAAATCTCTTTTCTGTTTCTCCCTCCCCCTGTTTTTTAACTCTTTTGGATATGGGGGATGATCTGAACACAGTAAAGAAGAAAAACTGTAATACCTTCATGACAATGTTCCTAAGTGTTTTCTTCATGTCTCTGTTCTTAATATGGATTGCATGTGAGAGTGGTCACTGTGTGGAATAAGAACTTTAGTATGTATGTCTCTATCTAATGACTACTTAGAGAATAGGCACAGAGAAGTGAACACTGTGCCTCCATCATTCAGAATGACCCATCAAATATGATGTATGCTTGTTTCATAATAACAAGGAAGGCACATGCATAAGAGCAAAAGATATTTATCAAGGACATAGATTTATTAAACTTGTCTGTGCCTTGGATAAGAAGCTGGAAAGCCATTCATCACAGCAGGTAAGATTATACACTGAGTTGGTTTGTGGGCAAGATAACAGAAATTGTAATGTTGTGAGATTAACATAAGGTCAGACAGAGATTTTGAAGCTGAGGCCTATTACAGAACTGTCAGCTAGCCATTGTCTGAAAGATTAGCAATAGGGATATGATAATATGGTAGAGCAGAGGATTGAAGACGCCCACATCATGGTCATTGATTGCAGATGCCAATGGGAAGAGTATACTGCAGTGAACATTTTAAAACCATTCAATTCAACCCCATTTTCAAAGAGAGAATGTCAAAATTTTTGATTCTATTAATCAAAAATAGTAAACAAAACTTTGTAAAGACCACATGACTAAAAATGAAAGACATGGAGGTAAAGAGTCAAGGACCAGCCACAACAATGGAATGAGCACTATGTAGGCAAGGAAAAAGACACTAAAGCTCCCCTGTTCACTGAAGAAATTAGCACAAGAAGGAATAATTTCCTTAACTTGCTCATCTTGATATGCTTCCCTTGGTCACTTGTGGTATTCAGTAGATGCACAAGTGATAATGGAGTGACAACAGGAATTCAAAGATCTGTAAGGACTCATCTTGTCTTCCTAGGATATGACATGCCTTGTGTACAAATGTCCTTTGGCAAATTCTTCATCCTGGCTCAATCTTCTCTTACAGCTTCCAGCTGATTGACAACCACATTTTAAGTAACAAAGAGGGAATTTGGAGTCTGAAAAATGGGGAACCATGTAAGTATAAGAAATCTTATGGAAACTGTATGTTATGATAGGCTATAGAAACCATGTAACACAACATGTGAATAAAAGCAGACACTTACTAAAATTCAAATTTCTTTTCCCTTTCTACAACCCTCTTTCCAGTGTTAGCCATGTCCATCTATTGTGCACTCTGCACAAAAAGCAAGGCCACAGAGTACACATGGGCAAGAACATTAGTGAAGTGTCAGCCCTTCCATTATCAGCTTAGTGTTGGTTGCAGAAAGAAAATGGAGGAGACAGAAGTTTCACTATGAAACAGTGTAATATAAAAGAGCATGGAATCTAAGGCCATCATCTGTGGACAACAGTGATGCTCTTATTTCTTAGCCTAGTGAACCTGCCCCAAATGTATATTCTGTCTGAGCTTTGCTTTCTTCTTCTGTTACATAAACATACTAAGGATGTCCCATATCATTAATTTATAGAAAGATTAAATGAGATAATTCACATAAAACATTAAGTACAGAGTCTGGTATGTGATTGCACTTAGCCACACGGAATTTATGGATCCAAATCACACTCTCATTTCTTTTAGGTTTTGCTGACCTCATCCTAGTAAGAAGCCCTTCTTTATTATGTTCGAAATAATAGTCACAGTAGTTTATAAGTGTCTAGTACTTTTAGGCTGTATAAAGCATAAGAATAGCTTCATTTAACAATATTTTGGAAAAAAGGTCTATACCTAAAGGAAATGAAATTGGGATGTCTGTACAACCATCTTTATTCCAATACTGCTTATATCAGCTAACCAAAGAATGGACAGAAAAACAAACATGGTATATATTCATAGTTATACATTATTCACCCATAAAGAGATAGAAACCCTACCACGTGCAACAATACACATTAAATTATAATGCTAAACAGAAGAAATCAAGTACAGAAATATAAAATCTACACGATCTCAAGTGTGGAAGCTAAAAAGTGTTACTCTCGTGGGAGTTAAGAATAGAGTAGTGTCTGGGAAGGGTGAGAATGAACAAGCTAGAAAAATTAATCAATGGGTATAAAGTTACACAGATAAGATGCTAAGCTTTCTTGTTTTATGGTAGACTAGGTTAAATGTAGTTAACAAAAATAAGGTGCATATGTTAAAAGCTTGAACACTTTGGAGTATTTTCATTGTAAAGAAATGATATGTTTCAGGAAGTAGATATGCCAGTTACACAAAGTATACATGTATCAAATTTCATACTGTACTTCCTGATTATACTT
>JADRCC010160060.1:0-18842 GCA_019843855.1 Hylomyscus alleni | reverse complement strand
TTTTTTTTTTTTTTGATCAAATAGATTAAGGAACTGAGTGAAATAGAATACATTGAGAATCTTCCTATCCTTCGAGTTCTCAATCTACTAAGGAATCCAATTCAGGTGAGAGTTTGTTTCCCTCAGGGGTGGGGGAGGGGAGGGGAACAGGGATGGGTCGTGGAATTCAGATTCAGCCTTGATCCGGAGCTTCAGGAGTGTGAATACAGCTCCCCCACCCCCATCCCCCAATACCCCTCAGAAAACAATTCAAACAACTATTTTTGGAAAAGTAAGGTTGTCTTTCATGGCCAACGAACGGTCAATTGCCTCAGTTCCCCTTCAGTTGGTGTTTAATAATCATACAGGTTTCCAGGGTGCAGTGTGGTGGACCACTCATGCATACAACAGGGAGTGATCCAACCGGGGTATTTGTGTTCTATTTCCTGTGTCTCTGTGTTGGAACCCTAAGCAAAAATGCTGTTATATATTTACTTCTAATGCATTCCCATCTGTGAAGGGCATCTTACACCCATGTCTTGCTGTTCAGGGAGGTGAAGCATCTTAAACAAAATAAACCCTTCAGTTACTGCTTTAAAGTCAGGCAGTCCTAACAGTTGGCAGGGACTAAAGAGGAAATTTGTTCATAGACAAGCGACATTTTATTACTGTAAGATAAGTTCATAATGATCCCAGCTAATACAAAAGAACACAATAAATAATCAACCCATAATGAAATCATAAGAAATAGTCAAATGTCATTGTTTTCAGTAATGAAACTCTTCGGCTTTAGTAGAGAAGGGTTTGGAGACTTAGATGGGCTGCCTGTGTCTGTGGGCTCAGCCTCGACACCAGAGGATAATCCTGTCTTCCTGCTTATCTCCCAGAGATTAGTGAGATCTGCACATTTGAAGAGTTTTATGAATTACAGAACACATTCTGTATCTTGGTTGTTAATTTTAAGGGGGCCCGAGAAACGTGAAAATGCCGAGCCCTGTGTTGGGGTCTGAAAGACAGGGTCATGGCAGCAAGTCTTGAGAGGCCCTTGAGAATAGAAGGTTGGCACTTGCTGACCTGAGGAAGAGGAAAGCCATTCAGTAGTCCTCTTGTTTTAAACAGACCAAGCCGGAGTACTGGTTCTTCGTGATATATATGCTGCTTCGACTGACAGAATTAGATCAGCAGAAGATTAAGGTGGAAGAAAAGGTATGTAACCGCGTTGCCTCGTGTGCTTTCTGGTCGATACATTCGAAACTGTCACGGTGCTTACAGCAGGACGTGTAACCAATCAGTGAGAGGCAGAGCAGTATGCAAATTAATTCTTTATTTAGAAACAATATTCTTGTCCTAGGATCTGCCAGTTGAGCCCCTTGTTAAGCTGGGCATCCTCACGTGCAATGACAGGTGTTCCATGGGTACAATGCGAAGTCTGGCAGTGAGGAGCACAGGTGCCCCTCCTGCTGCCCATGGCCAGTTGTGGCTGGTTTGCGATATGTATAGCTTCCCTACATAATCACAGAATCTGAAATTCTATCTATGTCATATTGGAAATTATCAGTGAAATGTATCACGCCATACCGCATAATCAAACGGTGCTTAAATCACTGCTCTAATATTACAGTTTCCTTAATTCCTCTCTTTACAAGGATCCGTCAGATCCACATAGCTCCAGAGGAGTGAGCCATGGCGTGCTAGCCAGCACCCGACTCCCTCCCTCCCTCCCACAACTGTGGCAGGAGTCGATACTAATGAGGGATTTCCCAAACCAGATCCGATTTGAGACAGGAATGGAGGATGGTCTATAGGTGGGCACATACCCATCCCGTAAATGCTTGTGCAGCCCAGACTAGAAATAGTCCTTATCTCCACACCCCGGCCACAGGGGCATGCCTCTTTTTAACCTCTTGTAAATAGAATTAAAATGAAAGTCACTATTAAGTAAAGGGATAATGCATTTAGGAGGATAGTAAAGACAGAGAGGCCTCTACACCAAGGAAAGGGCGGGTATCATTGGCTAGAGAAAGCCAAGGCAAAGAGGCACAGGTGTGGAAAAATGGGAGGGTGGGAGCAGTTGTGGACAAGAGGACCTTGGGAAAGGGCTCTCTGGAGTCAACTACACGGACTCTTAAACAGCACTTTGTTACTCCTTCTTCTTGTACTACAAGTTGGATTGTTTATTGTGTTGAAATTAATCCAGCACTTCAGAGATTTTGTTTTGACTTTTTTCTTTAGCTCTTCCCAAACCAGAGAATATAAAGAAAAAGGATAAAAGGGACTCCTCAACTTTCTACAGTAGCTCTCATTATTGAGGTTTTGGGAAAGTTGAGCAGAGACTGCGTGCAAGGCTGGGGGCCACGTGATTTACCTGTCAGTCTGGTTGCATATCTAGGAATTGCACTAAAAGCAGTCAATTCTTGTTCTTTTGAGAAACAAATATGTCTCTCTTTACTTTTCTAACTCTGGAAAAGGTTTTTGCAGTGAATAAGTATGACCCTCCCCCTGAGGTGGTCGCAGTCCAAGATCACATGACCCATGTTGTCAACAGCATGTCGCAACCACAGAGGATCTGGGACAGGTATTTATTAGGGCTGCACAGATAGAACTGGGGGGTGGAGTGGGTGCGTGGGGGCATTGTTGTTTTCTCTAGACCTCTCTTCTTTAGCTCACTCGGACCCCATAGAAGCTGCTTCCTTAGGGCTGGAGAGATAGTTCAGCATTTTAGAGTACTGGGTGTTCTTCCATAGGACTTGGGTTCAATCCCGGAACCTACCTGTCAGTTCACAACTGTCTGCAACTCCAGTCCCAGGCGATCTGACACTCTCTTCTGTTCTCCATGAACACCAGGCACACACACCGTACCCAGATGACATGTAGGCAGAGCACTCGTATGCATTAAATAATACAAAAAATTTTTTTTAAAGATTTGTTTATTTATTTTATGAGTACACTGTAGCTGTCTTCATGCACACCAGACGAGGGCATCAGATCCCATTACAGATGGTTGTGAGCCACCATGTGGTTGCTGGGAATTGAACTCAGGACCTCTAGAAGAGCAGCCAGTGCTCTTAACTGCTGAGCCATCTCTCCAGCACAAAAAAAAAATAATTTTTTTTTGAAGTTCTTTGTTGTCTTCTCAGAGGTGAGGGACCAAGTGTTCAGCCCTGGCCTGTTGTGTACTTGAATGTGCTGTTCACTGACCCTCTGGTGGCCTATCCAGACATAATGGTGATCTAATTCTTTACTCTTTCATAGGACACCTTGAATTCTAGCTAGCCTGAGCCAAATGTCAGTGAATTTGAATTCTAAAATAAAAAGTGTTAACTTTTCTTCCCTTAGGATAGAAACACAGACCTTTATCTCATTAACAGAATGTTTCCATCATTTATAAACACATTTGTTACTTTTCTTGTTCTTTGATGAAGAACTTTAGACCAGAGTAAACTCTTTCTTCTATGAGTTGCTCTTGGCCATGATATTTTATCTCAGCCACAGAAGTCACTAACACAGCACCATACACATTCACGTTGAGCATGGGTCATGTTTCCCTCAGTTAATCTTCTCTGGAAGAATCCTCAAAGATGCTTCCAAAGGTGTGCCTCACTGATATCCTAGGCTTGCTTTCTCAGTCCAAACAAGCTGAGCATCACAGCTAAAGATCACACTGTCAATTGTAAACCCTGAACCATGAGCAGATGTTCTAATCTCCTTCCAGAGAGCGTCCTGTGAATTCAGACTTCCAGGGAGTCCCTAGAGGAAGCCCAGCTCACCTCAGGGAGACTGACTAGTGCCTTACAGAGCCACCGTCAGCCCAGCAGGCAGGAGCCACCTTGCCCGGCTGCACACATGATTCCAGTCTCTCTCCTCCAGATCCAAAGACAGGTTTACCACGGTTTCTCCATTCCTTTTTGAACAGTCTGTCAGAGCAGATGGCCATTTATGCCCTAAGTATAACATAGAAACTCTATCAATACCCAAAGGCATTTTAAAAATACTTGTAAAACTCTTGGACATGAGTACTTTTCTTTTCATGTGCTGTTTGCCTCTGTGCCTCACGGTTGGCTCCCCATAGATTGTAGAAGGTTTTATTTCACAATCCAGGACATGGTTATTACATATAATGTAATCATGCCGACATTGACAGGTTTGCATGTTTATGAGCGCCCTCTGGGTGAGATGATTTCTCCTTCCTTTGTGTACATCAGGAAGAGTCCATCTGACTTGGGAGAAGCTCTCTTCTCTGATTTGTAATGTGGCAATTTATTTGATGCTTAAGGCTGTATTTATGTAAGAACATGGATCAAAGACAGCAGTGTTTGAGAAACATGCGTTTCATGGTCATGTCTGGCTGCCAGACAAACAAGGGCAGAGGCCAGGCAGGTCCGGATGGCAAAGGGTGGGGCACCGTTCACAGTTCTGCATCAATGGCTGCCATGTAGCCCAACTATTGCCCTTCTTACCGGGCCAGGACCCAGCAGGCTCCACAGCTGGAGTAGGGCACCAGCCGCTGCCAGCACTTGGCCCTGTCAATTATATGTTGCAAAGTTAGAGAATCAGTGTCCCCTCACCTGATGTCACTGGCTTGAGGATGCCTGATTAAGATGAAGACAAACTGTGAGTCACTGGCAGCTCCTTGCTCTGTAGTATGGCCAATTTCTCAGAATCATCCTGTGTACGCTTTGTCCAATTCAGGCACTAGGCCTTTCTTAAAGAGGCCTTCACTTTGTTTCGGGCTACTTTGGACACAGTGTATGCTTTCATTTGTATTTATTTTTACAATAGGGAATATTTTTGAATTGTCTAACATTTTTCTTGTATGGTTGCTTTCATTTTGTTGTTGTTGTTCATTTGCCTATTTTCTATATTTGTCACGTCAGTCATATTCTTTTTCCTGAAAATGTACTTTGAGGGAATCAGTAACGCACATGCATTTGTGGGGAACAGTACAGGTGGACTCTGGGCCTTTCCCCCATATTCCACAATGGTGGTGCCCTGTACAGGCATTAGTCAGGTGCCCAAACTAGGAGACTGATGGGAGACCTCTGAGTCCTCAGGTTTCCGCAGCCCCTCAGGCGCTCCTGTGTGTTCAGTTCCATCTGGTTCTATGCAGGCTCATTAGGAGTCAGTCACCTGAGCACCACTCTCAAGACTTAGCAGTGTCACAAATGTCCCCTGTATGTCTTTAGATAGCCGGAACCCACTCCCCTCACATCCTCATCTCTCATCTCTGCCATCCGTGCATCTACCCTCATCACATTGTATTTATTGTCACTTCAAGAAGATGATGTGTGTGGATCAAACTGAGTAACTTTCCCAAACCAGCACTCTCCCACCCCATGCAGGATACCTTCCTGGAAATGCTTCCTTGCGGTTGAATTCTCTTTTCATTGCTAAGTAGCATTCCAGGGCATAGGCTTATCAGCATTAATTTAACCATTCACACGTGCAAGGTTATTTGGGCTGACTCCAGTTTGGGGTGCCACTGATAAAGACGCTGTGAATATCCACGAGCAGGTGTTTGCACATGTCAGTTTGAGCCCGTTGCTTCCAGTGTGTACCTAGGGCTATTTGGAGAGTTCCTAACCTCAGATCCATTAAATGGCACCCCCACTTCCTTGTCCTGCACAGGCAGTCTGCACTTTCCTGGAGACACTTGTTATGTGTGTTTTCCACAGGCATTTGTCCCCAAGCTTTCCCCATTTTTATGCACATCCATAGAGATTGGAAACTGTGCTGTTTTCTGACTTTTGAGGAACCTCCACTGGATCCACATCTCAGCTATGCCATCAAGCACTTCATTTTACTCTGTTTCTGTGGTATGTTTCATGAACACATAGGCTCAGGATAGGGTGAAGACACTGTGCTGGTCATTTCACTCATTTGTTTTGTTTTTAATACAGGGTCTCTTTATGCAACTCTGGCTGGCCTGGAATTTGCTATGTAGACCAAGCTGGCCTTCAGTGCACAGAGATATTCTATCCTCTGTCTCTGAATCTGTGCTGGATTAAAGCAATGTGCCACTAGGCCAGCAAGAATTTTATTCCTTACTCTAGCGTTCCAGTCTAGAGTAAGCTCCAGCCCTTCCTTTCCTTTGAGCAAGTCAGCCTGCCTCTCTTTACTCCAGCTTGTTCAATGAGGAGTGATAGAAACAGCCTCCTTAGCTCTGTGGTGACTCCACGAGGGCTGTGTAGAGCACACAGAGGAGTGCTTGGCATGCAGTGACTACTCACACGTGGCGTCCTTTCCTCTGAAGCCTGCTTGGCATGCCTGTGTTCTGGGGCAGTAGACATGGAGTCTACACACTGCCCCCAGAATTCACCCACTTTGCTCACTGCTAAGTTCTAGGAGGAATAGAATAGCAATCAGGGGCTAATGTGTCCTACCATGCTTTTCTTTTAGAAAAGCTTGGTAAAGTAAATTGAGGCAAATTTGTATGTTTGTATTATTATCTATTCTTTGAATGTTATTTTCCCTCAAAGGGAAATAAATTTTATTTGATGTTGTATATGTGTGTGTGCCTAAGTGCAGGTATGTGTGCACCATGTGTGTGTAGGTGCCTGTGGAGGCCGGAAGGGGAAGACGTCAAATTCCTGTGGAGCTGGAGTTATAGTTGGTTATGAGCCACTGGATGTAGCTATTAGAAACCAAGCCTGGGTCTTTTCGAGAGAGCAGCAAGAGAAATGAGCCACTGGTCTGTCTCTCCAGCCCTAAATGTTATTGTGGGTATATTATTTTGGGTATATTATGAGCATTCAGCAAGTGCTCATTGGTTATGACTGCGATGTAGAAATTTTCCCTTGTGCAGGTGGCTAACACGGGGCATCTCTTCTGGATCTCATTGCAGCACTCTGCCAAGTCTGGATGCCCCATATCCCATGCTCATACTAACGGGGCCTGCAGCCTGCGGGAAACGAGAGCTCGCCCACCGCCTCTGCAGGCAGTTTAGTACTTACTTCAGATACGGGTAAGCACGCCTTGTGGGTGTGTAAGTCTGGGAGAATAGTGTGCCTGGTTGGGGACATCACGTTTCCTTCTGCGAAGTTCTCAAATGTTACAAGTTCTGTCTGCTTTGAGCAAATTCTTACATAGACGCAACAATTTATGTAAGTTATATTTAAAGGCTGGAAGTGGTTAAATAAAGTGAATGTTAGGTAGATGACAAGTTCTCACAAGTCACAACCGCCATTGTGTACCCTCAAAGGTCATTTATTGCTACAATTGGATTGGTATGATTTCGGGGTCTTGCGTGATATGGGATCTTTCTTCTCCTGACTGATGTAGTAGAGATGTTTATTGAAGTTTATTCCATTCACAGAAGAACTTAGCAATTAGCCATAAGAGACAAAAGATTTGTCTTCGATAAGTAGTCAGTGACCAGCCACCAGCCAAACAAGTAAGCAAGCAGGACACACTCATTCCTTTGCATACCTTTCCCGCACAAGGTCTGTTAGTTTCTTTGCCACTTACCATACTTTAATCTACACTGGGTTTTATTTTAGTTCTTCAGATGCTTAAGCTAATGCAGTGCCAACTCAAATCATTCTCCAAGATCTGAAAGTACTGATCTTCCTAATTGAGCACAATGGGGTTTGAAGGCAGTGTCTTCTACAGCCTTCTACATTGGCTGTTGTGCGCCACTGTTCTCTGGGGAGAGGTGACCAATGTCCACTCCTTCCAGATAGAGAATCTACAACAGACCAAAGTGGTAATTCCACCAGAGACCAACGTATTGAACCAGTGAGTTTATTAGGGTTGCTTATAGTAGCGTGGACAACTCAAAGGCAGCTGCGTCACCAAAACCCATCTCGGCAAGGAGATGACTCACAAAAGCTGGGGCCCTCCCGCTCACGGCTCCACTTCCAGCCCCCTCAGCAGGCCCTCAGTATTTTTTTACCACATAGAGAACCTCAGGGAAATAGAGGCCTCAGGGAGCATGGGTGGGTGGAGAGGGAGGGGTGGGTGGAGAAGGGTGGGTGGGGAGTGTGGGGTAGTGATAGGAGCTCTGCTTGTGTCTAGAACTTTCTGGGACTTTTTTCCTGAGTTGTAGGGCACCTCCCTGTCAGGACTCCCTGAGTCTTAATGAGCTTCCTTCAGGGATGGACTGTTTCTCTTAGGCAGGTACTGCATGTCAATTCCCTCCTAAGAGAAACAGTGGCTCAACAAGCTCCAGGTTTCCTGTAGCAAATGGAGTAGATGGGTGGGAGGGTGTGGGGGTACAAAACAAAACAAAAGGAGCCATCTGAGAAAAACAGCCCATTGAACTTACAAGAGTTTTAGATGTTTCTGGAAATCACATTTAGAGTTGAACTGTGATCTTCTGACCTGTTTCCTCTTTGGTCTTTATATGTGGCAAAGGATTTACTTTGAAATTAGTGGTGTTTGCCAGTGAGTTGAAGATGTAACTACAAAGCTATGTAGGTCAGTAAGAAACGTTAGTTTCTAATGCCATTACAGAAAAAGTCCCTTCCTGAAACTGTATGTGTTCAAACACTGTAAATAGCATCTTTAAAAGGCCCATTTATTTAGATACTTAAATTACAACACACATTTGGACATTTCTAGACATAAATACTATAGAATAGAAATACCACAAAGTTACAAAAATAAGCTAAAAGTTAGTATGAGCCTTAAAAGCTTAGCCAGCCATTATGTTCAGTTAGGGACACCCAGCCTACTTTCAAACATAAGCTGAGCACAGTGAATGGAAGGTCAAACTAGAGGTCAAGGGTATACACTGACCATTGTGCCAAGGTATGCATTTGGAACCTTTTAGCAAACCAAAGCCACCTAGTGAACCAGGGCTTTCTCTCATCCCTGTCTGTGGTGGCATCTGGTAATAGTTGCTGGCCTGGTCCTTTTTATTTATTAGTGCTCTTGCCAAAGCATGCTTGGCAACGTTTATTGACTTACCATCAAGATTTCTAATCCAATCTGCTCCGGTGTTCTTATCTGGCTCAATTACTCATTTCTACCCAATCCCATATGTCCCTTATTAAAATGCTTACCCATCCTGATGTGACTGGTTTGCTTAGTGTCTTTTCTCTTAGTGTCTAACCCCAGGTAGACGAGTGGCTACCTTAGCCTTGTTCACCAGTGAATTCTAGTATCTAACGTATGGCCAGGTACTTAATACATGTGTAATAAATATTTATTAAGTGAATTACTAATTGAATAAATAGACAGCTAGGTTAATGGCCATGTATGCAAATTTAGCTAAAATGATAGCAACAGGAAGAAGTATTGATGGCTTTCCTGGTGGCTCTGTGGAGATTGGACGAATGGATGGATTCATTCATCCATCCATCCATCCATCTGTCTATACCATCTATCCATCATCCATCCATCCATCCATCTGTCCATCCATCCATCCATCTGTTCATCCATCCATTCATCCGTCCGTCCGTCCGTCTGTCCGTCCGTCCATCCATCATCCATCCATCTGTCTGTCCATCCGTCCGTCCATCCATCTTTCCATCCATCATCCATCCATCCATCCATCATCCATCCGTCCATCATCCATCCGTCTGTCCATCCATCCGTCCATCCATCCATCCATCCATCTGTCTGTCCGTCCATCCATCCATCTGTCCATCCATCCATCCATCCATCCATCCATCCATTCAGTCTTTACTGAGTTGCTCCCACGTTCTAGTCCCTGGTGATACAGTGAGAAAAAGACTTCTGAGGTCCTTTCCTTTGTGCAGTCTATAACCTGGTAACAAGCTGCTGCCTTAAAACATGGACTATGTGGCATTTGTGCAGGCGTGAGGTGGCAAACCCCTCAGAATGAGTGTCATGGCTGTTGTGCTGGGGCTGCCCCTGATTCTTCTCTTCTGACTGGAGTCAGTGATGAGAATAAAGTACGACCACCACCTGCCCCTTCATCCCCCACCTCGGAGGGTCAGAAGCAGGTCCATCCACTGGTCTCAGCATCTTCATGGAGGCAGAGAGCCAGGCTTGTCCCATGGCAGATCACTCTAAGAACTCCACCAAGATCTGGGTCAAAGACTGGGTACTTGGGTCACAAATTAGGATGTTAGGTAGCTAGTGATTTCATCCATCGAGAAAACTAAGATAGGTCTGCCATTCTGCAAAGCCACTTTATGATTAAAACTGAAGATAAACCAAAGCACATCTTCAGACACCAGCCGTTGCTTTCATTTACAGTTTCTTTTTAATGTTCCTTATCCTACAGATTGGAGATCTTTAATTAAGTGAAAGAAAGCACAAATACAATCTCACTGCAACATTTTCCTGGCTCTTCTCTTATTTGTTTTCTTTTCTTTGGTGTTTTTCTTCTTAAAATTACATGCAGCATGATCAAGATAACCAGTGAAATTCTCACATGCTAACTTGCATGTACAGATACATGAAGAAAGAGCTTGATTCTTTTGTATGACCAACAGTGGAGGGCAGGGGTGTTCTTCTGTGATATTAGGCTTTGGTTTTACTGTTTCTTCTTGGTTTAGAACTGAGTCAGATGCCATTTCTTTACCAGTATTAGTTACTGGTGGCCCAGAGATATAAAGGTACTGCTCTCAAAGTCTAGATCTTACTCCATATTACCATACAAGCCATGATGTAGAAACGTATTGGATGAAGAAGACCCCACCAAGACCATCGTCCAGTCTTAAGGCCAGTCACGTGATCTGAAGTATCCTGAAAGATAAGCCGTGCTTCCCTGCATCTCTGTTTTATAATAATCTCTATTGTCCTTAGCTTTTTGTGATATTGACTACTAAATGTGTTTTTATTTTTAGCATTAAAGTAAAAAGACCACATGCTGTTTAGCTGCATGACATAGCTAAAGTTCAGTTTAGCTGCATGAGTTAGCCTAAGGTCATTTTTTCTCTGATATGTCCCTTTCTACAAATATAACAGCCTTGTACCATGTCTCCTTGACTTATTCAGTAATATATAATGCCCACGGTCCATGGGCTGATGATAAAACTGAAACGAGGAAATATGGGCCCCATCCTTCTGGCTTCATAAAACAATTGAGTGTTGGGTGGGATTTACGCAGGAAACGCTGTCTAACAAGAGACTTGACTGAGTTCTGTAAGAGCCCACAGCAGCACAGTAGGCTATAGGACCTGATAGAGACACCGTCCTAGTGAGGCACAGACACACTTTGTTAAGAGAGAGGACACACCATTGAACAGCTCTGAAGGCTAAACTTGAAAGTGGGAAAGTGTGCAGACAAAAGACAAGGCTAGGCAGATGGACAGATGTCTGATCACCATGATTGTCTAAACAGGAGCGGGATGTTTCCAGCTGTGCTTTGACAAAGGTACCAGGTGGGCAGTTTGAGACAAGGCTTAGGGAAGAAAAACGAGAGACAAGAAGACTGGTTACGATAAAGTGGGCAGGTGATGCCAGCACGAGCCAGGTAGTAGATACTCACCAGAACACGAGCATAGTGGTGGCTTCATGGAAGCCCTTGTGCTCATGATCCCGTCAGTGTGTCCAGTGCTTTCCTGATGTTGTTTGCACTGGGTGTGCAGACAGCACCATTAAGCCTACTCAGAGGCATGGGAACACCTAGGCTTTCCTGGCTACACATGGAGAGAAATCACAGGATGGCACATTACCACGTGCTGAGTCATGCGCTCACAGCCAGGCTTCCCTGATTTAGCACAGGACTTGCTGCCCTGTCGTGGCTTCCTGAGACACTCAAGTCCAGAGCCAAGGTTCTAAATCTGTGCCTCAAGTCACACTGGGACGGTCTGCTTCCCCAGCCTCCTGCTCACCGTTTCTTAGACGGCTTTTCTTCCTACCACCTTGCCCTAGGTGCTTTAGAACGCCATTAAGGATGGACATCCAGATTTCCTCCCTTCCCGACAGTATCCTTTCCATGGGCAGGATTTGTTAGCAGTTTCTCGATGACAGCCCTTTTCCCGGAATGCCAAAGTTCCCCTCTGTCCTGTATAACCAGAGATGCAGTCCCTCCTTAGTCTCCAGCTTAGTCCTTTGGAGGCAAAGTGAAACTAACAGGGGAGTCTGGCTCCCATCTGAAGCCATGACTTAACCACGTACCATTATATCACTAGTAAATTAATTAGCAAGTAATAAAGTCATAGAAACGTGGATTTGGAGGAGGGGGGGCAGATGCTGATGGGGTGGTCCAAAGAATTCCACTGCAAGTTAGTGCTGCTTTTCCTAGGTAAGCTTGGTGAGACATTGTGATGGTTTTCCTTTTCAGGATGTTCATATTCAGGCAGCACACACACAGTGAAGGTGTCTACATGTAAAAATCGGATGACAGATTGTAAAGCCCACAGGTCATCGTAGGTCTTTCTTAATAGAAGGTCCCTTAGCCTCTGGGAGTCTGTCATCCCCATCTTCCCATCACTGAAGCCATCCCTTTGTTTACCTGCCCACCTGCTTCAAATTGCTTCTCTGTTTAGTCTCTGTTTAGAAACTTCAAAACTCCCTGCCACTCAGTCCCTTTGTTGGGAAATGTAAAGCCAATGTAGCGTGTAAAGACTTTGCTGAGGGTGCAAGTCAAGGATGCCAGGCCACAGACTCATCTTCCCTGACTGTCAGGGACAGCAGTCGACAGAGGGGCCCAGGGCTCTGCCCAGGCCCAGGGAGAAAGGCCAGCGCGTTCCAACAACAAAACAAATGTCACCATGTTTTGAATGTGTTCCCTTTTGGCGTCTACCATGTAAACGTAGCATTGAGACCTGAAATTTTCCTGGTACGTTTAATTCTTGAGTGTACCAGAAAGGGAGCAGTCACATGGATTTTAAATATCTGTGGTTTTGACTTTGTAATGTGGAGGCTTCTGAGGCTCAGCTTTACGACTCCTGATTGGTGTGTTGTCTCAGAAGTTGACTGGAGTTGTCCTGGTATGGCTGCTTAGCTCCGTGGGCTCAGTGTGGCTGCTTAGCTCCGTGGGCTCAGTTGTGATAATGCTGTGCTCAGCTGATCATCTGCAAAATAAGAAATAACACCTGCTCTGTGGCTTTCTTTTCTTTTTCTTTTGTAAATAAATTAGTGTACCAAGCGTCCAGCAATTATCCTCTCCCATTTTAGAGCTATTGGGTAATCTAAAATTCAGTTTTATTACCAGAACTTACTACTTGGAAGACAGAAGGCTATGTGATCTAGAGTCTTGGGGAATTGGGAACTGTGTTCTGGTTCTGGGGCCATCACCAGCCTGCATGGTAACCTTGGGCAGGTCACCTTCGTGGTCACCTTTAGAATAGTGAGCTTCGAAGCCGTGCACCTCACACCTTTCGTTTTCTCTTGATGTTACAGTAATTATAGTGAATGCCTACTATGTGCCAGGTGTTGGAATGCAAGGACAAAATAAGAGGCAAAGGCCTCCCAGCTAGATATTATGCTGGGAAGACAGGAAAGATTATGAAAGGAGGTTTCAGAGTAAGTGTGTGTGTGTGTGTGTGTGTGTGTGTGTGTGTGTCTGTCTGTCTGTCTGTCTGTCTGTCTGTTTGTCTGTGTCTCTGTGTGTTTGTTTGTGTCTGTCTGTCTGTCTGTCTGTCTGTGTCTCTGCGTGTGTTTGTTTGTGTGTGTCTGCACATGTGCACATGTGTGGTTACTGATGCTCTCTCAAGACAGTAGATAGCTAAGGTCTCTGTAGTTAAAAATTCATTCGGCACTAGAACTGCGTGTTCCCACAGAGGCTTGTGCATAATTATAGTACAAACTCACTGTCCAGGAAGAAGGGGGTGTCTCTGCCCTCAAGCGGAGGAAGAGATGGGCCCTGATCAAGCAGCTGGGAGTGCAGGTGGTGCGGGCTGAGGCTGTGGGAGCATAGAGACCTGCATTCGGTACCAGAGGAGGTTAGAAGCATTCGGAAGGTGAGCTTAAGTACAGCCCTGACAAAGAAGCAGCCATGTGTGTGGAGAGAGGGGAGAGGAGCCTACAGAAAATGCTCGTAGATCAGAGAGAATGTGAAAGCAATCGATGCTATACTTCTTCGACTGTCCTTATGTGGTGGCAAGGGGGGTGATTCAGAAAGCAGTAAATAATGTGAGTAAAAATTGGATATCGATGAACCAAAATTTGTATAATCCTCATAGATTATAGTGATGAACTATAGTCTTACACCTCTAAGGCACACTGTTTTCACAATCGCATTACTTTATGATTTATGATCGGTGGGTCGATTTCATTTTTAAAACATTCTTCACAATGAAAGCGTTTCCATTGTGACTTTTGAGTTCATGAAAATAGACTGAGCTCTCTGTTTCTCTGACTTCAGGGCCTGCCACACCACAAGACCGCCTTACTTTGGTGAAGGGGATCGAGTTGATTATCACTTTATCTCGCAGGAGACTTTTGATGAACTGCTGAGCATGGTAAGCTTGTTCCCTGCTCTTGCGGGTTTTTGTTTTTCCTTTTAGTTTTTTCTTTGGTTTTGTTTTGTTTTTATCACTTAAGGAATACATGTTCTTTGTCAGGAATCTAAGGAAACAGTGGTTTCTAAAATGGTCAGATGAAACGTTTTTTGCACTTCCTCCGTCTGGTTCCGTTTGAGATGAGCTCGTTGTTGAGGGTGGCACACAGTCCTTTGGCTTCAAATACATTTTCTTAAACACTTGTTTCTTCTTTGCCTTCACCTGGAAGGGACTCCTCACAACTTGGATGTGTTTTCCCAGTTGTAAGTACACGCTAATGCAGTACATACCCACTTCTGACTTAGTTACCCCGAAAGAGCATCTCCGATCACCATTATCTCCTCGTGCTTTGCCTACACCACAGACCTTCCTGTCATCGCATGAAGCATTGAGGAGCAGTGAAGGGACAGTCTTTCTCTGTGCCATAAGCAGTCAGCATTCAGCCAGGAGTACTGTATCTCCTCTTTCTCTTTTCTCCCTCCCTTCTTCCTCTGTCTTCATCCCCCAAACAATGTGCCTGTCATAAACCTCCATTGTGCACAATCATGGAACATCTAAGCTTGGGCTGTGCGATTACATTAGCTTAGCTTTGCACAGCTGACTACTGTGGTACGTTCTTAGGGCTCATCTTGCACTCACAGAGAGAAGCATGTGAGCAAGTCCCATACACTCATCAGCTTTCCCTATAACCTCGTCAAAAGAACGTCTTGGGCATCATAAGCCATTTCTCTTCGGGCTGTATTTTGACAGGTCTGCTTGATTTATTAAGAGTTTTCTAGAAGTTTGTATTTCTAACAGCCTTTAAAGGAGATTTGAGATGTGTCTTCACTGCACTAAGAAGCATTTTTTTTCCCAGAACCCTAGGATGGACTCTACCTCCATCCCACCATGGGTGTTAAATTCTGCTGTTAGAGGGGGGCATTTTCTCTGGGCGTTTGGTTTATCTGTTCTCCACCAGCACCACCTGCTCCCCGGTGCCCACAGCTTATCAGGTCTGTAATCAAGTTAGTCTGTTTCAGTCCCCAGTCTAAGAAATCGCTGCATTCCTAGGCTGTATTTAGCTTTCCAGTTTAATGCTCCACAGAAATGCCCGAGTATTTGAGAAGCACGCATTGTTCCTGTCTCTGCCAGCATGTATTACTCCGATGTAATTTTCACCACAGTTTCACCTCAGATCTCCTTTTCTTTAGCATGTGACACTGTTTTGTGAAGAGAGCTAAGCTGAGAGAGTCATAAACTCATGAGAGCCTCCTGATCATGCCCACACTCTCTGCCTTCTGCACACAGAACACCCCTCCACGCACCACCTGCCCAGATAGCCTGGCTCTCTCAACAGACGCTGTGGCCTCTCTACCCCCAGACACCTACTGTGAGCAGGCCCACCTAGCCACAATGATAGATAAAGCAGACGCACCTCCACCCTCTCTCACGTTCACATGTCTTCTCAACCAACACTTCCCTCTGATCGGCAAATGATTCCTCCGTCCACAGAGAGATACATCAGCCCTTTATACAGGAACCATACACTTAGTCACTCTCCTGTCAAGGCGCCCCCTCTCCAGTGGCAATGCAACCACTGGAGGCTTCTGCGGTGTGACCATTGCTACTCCATGCACTAGGAGAGTGCCTGGCCAGAGCCGGGCAACTGCATCATCTCAATGCTTAACAAATCAGTTGAATGAGGTCTCTTTTATATTTTATGCACAACCCAGGTCTCTTCCAACCATGCATGCTTCCAGAAAATGTTTATGATATCCACAGAGGAAGTAAACATATATCTGAAAAATAACTCAGTCCTTGGTTGGTGGTTGAGTCCCTAGAGACAGAGCACATGATAGAGTATTAGCTCTCCAGAGAAACAGAGCCAGTAAGTAGGGTGTGTGTGTAATCTCTCTTTTACACTCACTCAAACACGCATATACACACAAATATATATATATATATATATATATACACATTTGTATATACATACATATATACATATAAATATAGCCACATGTGTGCGTGCATACACACACACAAAGACACACATATTTATATATATACATATATGTAGAGAGATTGGTTTATTAGAAGTATCATATGAGTGTGGAGATTGACAAGCTGGACCGTCGGTGTGGGTGGGCAAGCTGGGGTATTTTTTTTTATTAGATATTTTCTTTATTTACATGTCATATGATTTCTCCTTTCCCAGTTTCATCTCAAAAAAAACAAACAAATAAACAAACAAAAATAACAAGAACAAACCCCTGTTGCCTCCCCCCTTTCCCATGCTTGCCACCCCACTCTCTCCCACTAATTGGCCCTGGCATTCCCCTACACTGGGGCACAGAACCTTCACAGGACCAAGGGCCTCTCCTCCCATTGATGATTGACTTGCAATCCTCTACTATACACATGCTACCAGAACAATCAGTCCCACCATGTATAGTCCTTGGTTGGTGGTTGAGTCCCTGGGAGTTCTGAGGGTACTAGTTAGTTCATATTGTTGTTCGTCCTAAGGGGCTACAAACCCTTCAACTCCATTGGTCCTTTCTCTAACTCCTTCATTGGGGACCCTGTACTCAGTTCAATGGATGGCTGTGAGCCTCTACATCTGTATTAGTCAGGTACTGTCAGAGACTCTAAGGAGATAGCTATATTAGGCTGGCTTGTCCTTCCTTCAGTCTCTGCTCCATAGTTAGTCTCTGCAACTCTTTGCGTGGGTATTTTGTTCCCTCTTTTAAGAAGGAATGAAATGTCCACATTTTGGTCTTCCTTCTTCTTGAGTTTCTTGTAGTTTGTGGGTTGTTCTTCCTGTATTCCGAACTTCTGGGCTAATAACCACTTATCAGAGAGTGCAAGCTGGGGTCTTAAGAGATCCCACAGTAAGGGTGAGGTCCAAGGCTCACTTTTCTGTTCCAAGTCTTAAAGGGATTGAATGCAGCCACCCATACATACTCCAGGGCAGTCTGTTTCTCCCAAGGTCACCAGTTTCAATGTTAACATCCCAGTCACTCTTCAAGTTGACCGTGAACTTAACCATCACACGTCGTAAATACACTAAAGCATGAAAGGTGAGCCATAGCTACATTGCCTACATTCATAGACGTACATATTTAAATGCACACATACATGTGGAAAAGAATCAGAACTTTTTTTTTCAAAGAACAAAGAAATTATGAGATTGAAAGAATAAAAAATTAAGGACATGCGTTGGTGGGTTTTAAACTTTGATTGTAATGATTTTCCTCACCAACGCCGGCACACACAGTCTCCTGAAACCCACCCAACCTCCAAAGGCACTCTGTGTCTACTGCCAAAAATCTCTCCTCTGGCAGAGAGCCAGTCTGTCATCTATATGTATCTGCAGAACATCTGGAACCAGGAGGGTAGCAGGAGACTGGGCTGCTGCAGTTAATGCTGGCAGCACTAGACTCCGAACTGCTCACTATTGTTAATGATGCTCCCGCCATTTGATGGGGTTGGGTGCACCCCTGAACATTATTTATTTTAAAGTTATGCATTTCAGAAGGCACATTTACCAAGGTCATCCACGCTTTTTATTACTTCTGTTATCAGCTTCCCAGTTTAAGGTAGGCCTAATGGATTAATAAATATTTCATCAAAGAAAGTTTCAGTTTGAAGGGTGTGTTTTTTAACCTACATTTTCTTTTCTTTTTGTAAGGAATACAGCTGACACAGGAAATGGTCCTCCAGAATATAGAGAGAAGGTGGTATTTATATTTAAATGACTGTAGCGCAGGCAACAATTTTGTTGACTAACATTTAGGGTACTTTCAATAAAAAGCCATCTTTACAAGGAAAACCAGGCTGGGTTTATTTTTCTTTTTTTCTTTTTCCTTTTCCCAAGCCTTTAGGATGTCAACAGCCTCCAGGATTACCCATTCCTCATGGCTTATCTTGAAATGCAAGGAACTTAGGATTGGGGTCCTTGTTTGGAGGCCTGGGATGCTGGCGTAGTTGCAAGGGAGAGGGCGAGCCATTAGTTTTCCCCCCTGCATGAGGAAGGGTTGCAGTGGGAATTTGGCAGGAAATAGGTAAGCAAGCACCACAGTCTGATCTACTAGAAGCTTCCGTCCATAACCCTCTGCAAACATCCCGTCAGTAGACTATTTCGGTAGGCCTTCTTCTCATAGGTAGACTCTCCAAGAACCCCGTCAGAGCCCAGCTCTTCCACTCTCCCATGGCCCTGTCGCTCTTCTGCACTTCGTAACAAGGTCTCAGTTCTATAGAATTACATGAGAGTAAGACATTAAGTGATTTAGTCGTTACATTACAGCAACTTTTATGTGCAAACCTTTGTATTTTTCTAATTCCAGGGGAAATTTATTTTAACATTTAATTATGGCAACCACAATTATGGATTAAATAGGGACACGATAGAAGGTATTGCAAGAGAGGGATTAGCAAGCTGCATTCATATGGAATTAGAAGTAAGTATTTTTCATTCAGCTGTGTGTGTGTGTGTGTGTGTGTGTGTGTGTGTGTGTGTGTGTGTGT